>JAFVLL020004302.1:0-29894 GCA_021397915.2 Tor tambroides | reverse complement strand
ACATGTTTTTTCTATGGCGGGGATATATTGTGAATGCTCAAAGATCCCAGCTTCTGCCTCAAAATGTAGATATGCTGGTTTTTTTGCCAAAAAAAAAACCTGTAGGTAACCTAAACAAACCCTAGTGTTTATGTTGAACTTCCTTGAACCAGAAGACCAATTATTTTTTTTATTTTTATTTTTTTACTGCTTTAAGAAGTTCTGTCTTACGCTTCTTAATTCTAAGTTCATGTTAAATGTAACTATTTTTTCAGTGACAGACAGACCTATTCAGCTGTTAATTCGAATACAAGTTTTTATTAAACATTGAAATGTGATCTTGTATGCACAACAAAGAAAGTTACTAAAATTTGTTAGTTTTTGAAATAAATCTGTTATTTGAATTTCAGTTTCAGACTGACCATTGGGAGAAGAACAACATTATAATTCTTTACATTTTACACACAGACCAAGGACATCATGACTGATCAGGATTGATTCAAGGAAGTCACCTTTACATCAAATATCTGTAATGTGTGTGTGTGTGTGTGTGTGTGTGTGTGTCTGTGATAAAATACATTGACTATATGGACTGTAATATTGCAGAAGCCTTTCGCCTAAATGGTTTGTGATAGAGTATTTGTATTGATTATTTGTCTAAAACAGGTTTTGAGCTGCTACTGCCTCCATCTGAACCATCAAAGAAGGCAAAAATGGATAAATGCCAGATAAGAGGGCTTGGAACCTTTTTAAGAAAAAGAATTATAGAAAATTATTTTACATGTAAGAGACAATGTTGAAATTATTATTACAATGAACACATAAAATGAAAAATTCTAGTAAAGTCCTGAGCCAATCTCAAGGATCAGTACTGGTGGCTGATCAAGCATTTATTAATTTCTAAGCCCAATCTTTTATTTTACACCAGCTCTCACGCAGGTGTTGTCCAGCAGGTGGCAATAAAGTAATACATAATAAAAGTAAATAAAATAACCATTTTATTAAAAAATGAATAAATGGTGTTCTAGAGAACACCAGATGTGCACAAACAGAAAATGGCAAAAAGACTGAATTCTACTGCCCAGGGATCATCAGTGTCCTCATGAGCAACTACATGGGCATTTTCCGCCTTTAGAGTGGCATATTGCTTGGGGACTTGAGCAGATTCTCGAAAAATAAATAAATAAATAAAAACCAGGGAAACAAATTGCCATGTGGAGCAGTATTGCTCAATCATTAAAAATCACATATTACACAGAATCTTGAAAAAAAAACCTTAGTTGATCATGAGCTGGTTTTAGCTTAAACCAGCATGACCAACTAAGGACCAGCTTAAACCAGTTCACACCAGCTACCATACTTCAAAACATACCTAACCAGCATATGCTGTTTTTTCAACAGCGAGGATTCCTACGGCCTGCAGATTTCTTCACAAAGAAGTTTAAGTCTCTGCAAGGAAGGTACGTACAGTGTCAGATGATGTATAATCTTGGTGTCTCAAAGGGCACCTCCAAAGCAGCAGACCACTGACCAGCAAGAGGAGAAATAGGCCAAAATATCTAAAAGACCAGCAAAGCATCATTCAAAGTATTTTCATCCACAAGAAGTGGATGAACCCAACCAAACAGACACAAGACAAAGCAAACATATGAGGATTTATGAGAACACATCAGTCCAGGTATTATGTAATTCTCAATCATGTCATCAATCATGTTCACATGAACTCATACTACCTTTAGTATTATATTCAAATATCCCAGTGCAGATCCAAGCTCTGTGGTCTAAGAAGGGTTGGGTAATTCATACCTTTGGGAAATGCTTTGCTCTTAAGACAATTCAAAAAGTAACCTGTGAACATGGAGGAATATAGTAACCTGTGTAAACCCATTGTTGAAGAGAAACACTGGATGAGGTCATTATAATTTATGTTTGATCTTCTGTTTCTTAGACAATCCAATGATATTTCCAAGTGCTGGTGAATAACAGTGACCAAGGACATGAGATTTTTTTATACTAGATCACTACACTGCAGGTGTTATAGTTAGGGTTGAGTACCTAAACCTGGTGCCAATATGGCATTGGTACCTTTATGACCGGTATTTACCGGACCAAATCAAATTATGAATGTGTCGGGGGAAAAAAGTAGACAGTTTAATTATTTATGAATATGAGTTAGGCCAATTATGAGTTTTGAACTGATGTTGTTTCATGTTGTTTCATTATCAGGGAAAAAAATGCAAGTGATCACTCGGGCGCCCTGTCATGCATTCCACACTCCACAAACATTTGAATATGGGCCAGTAGGCCTTCTAGAACACATTTATAGGCCTATAGGTTTATTAAAATAATTCTTCACCAGTCTACATCCGAGACAAATGCAGTTATAACTTCAAACTGAAGCTATTTGAGTTTTAAAATTTAAAAGTTTTAAAACGGACTGATGCCGCTCAAAATGTATCATTTGTTGTTGTTGATCAAGATTATGTCGCTGTTATAAAAAAAAAAAAAGTTTTAATTCATGGATTACATAATTCCATGAATTATTAAATCAACTATTTAACCATTGAGTTACAAATCAGTTTAAGAAAATATGCTGATTATATCTTACAAATGATATGAAATAAAACCAAACAATGTGTAATGAAAAAAAATATTTAGACAAAAATAAGAAAAAAAGAAATTCATTTTTAATATAAGTATATAGCCTATATATATATATGTATATATATATATATATGCCAGCAGTGTAAAAAATGTCTGCAGAAAAAATAACAAAATGAATAAAAAATATAGGGCATTAAACATTCGACAAAGCTCGAGTTAAAATGTTTTGTCAGTCATTGTTTTTCAAACTTTCATCTTCCACTAATATTTAGTGACAGACGGACAAACTACTAAATAATGAATAAAAATACATTTTACCCGGGTACAGTTACAGGCCTGTTTCACTCTGTGAGAGTGCACGCGCAGATCTGCAGTTCCTCTAACCAAGTTTCAACCTGTATCAGACGTTACGATTTCAATCAGATGCGCCATCTGTGTCGGTTGATAAGACAACGTGATTTCAACATTGAATCGATGTTTTATTTTTTGGCGCAATAATGTTCCGATGTACCGACCAAATAATGAACGTTGATTCAACATCGAAATTTGATTGACGACCGATACTGACCGTTACAACCAAAAATCAACATTGAATCAACGTCTGCTCGCTATCTGGGATGTTCGCCCATTTATGCAAATGTCTCTGTTTGTATAGAGACAAAAGAACAAGGTTAATCACTGTCTGTCACATCAGTTTATACTGACCGCGTATACTTGCAAAGACGCTGATGAATACACCACTAAAACATCTTCAGCTTTTGGATTTATTTCTAATCAAACACAAAACAACTTAAGCAAATTTGATCACATCTAAATTAATTCAAATGTTAGTAACCCTTGTTTTTGTTTAATGTGTTGTTTAATAGATATTTTGTCGTTTTAAATATAATTTGGCGCTTTTTTGATGATCTATTCATAGGTTCGTTCCGTGGTGGGCGTGGCCTTTTGAATTACAAACAAGCGAATGGAATGGAGTGTGCTGTCTGTTCTTCAGCTCGTTTGATGAATTATTTCGAAAAGGTAATAAAGCCGAATGTTCATGCCCCGTTTAGATGTACAGCTGTTAATGTTAATTATTCACATAATCCTTTATCATGGTCATTTGACGATGTTTTGCTGTGAAGCTTATGTGGATGACAGTAAACGCCAAACACAGCACAAATCGAACACATTTGTGTTTCTTGTTTTTGTTTTTTTTTGCGTTTTGATGCATCATAACTTTCACAGCTTTTAATAACTTTCACTGACTGCAGTTAAACTCAAATGCCGTTAGATGCATGTTCAAATAAAGATTTTTTAATGTTATCTGGTGTTGTTTTGTTGCCTTTTTTTTGTCAAGAGCAAAAAAAAAAATAATAATAATAATTAGCAGCTGAGAGATATTGTTTACGGGTGTTTTCTGAGAGCTAAAAGGCAATTTAAGAGAAGAGAGACCAAAAGAAAAAAAATGTCTTTTTAAATGTATTGCCCATAAAAGGCTGTGCTTCTAGTCCTTAAACACACACACACACACACACATACACAGATGAAGAGTTAAAGGGGGGCTGTTTCATGCATTCAGAGTTGTTTACACTGTTAAAGAGTTGGAGTCTCATGCTAAGCATTGACAAAGTTTCAAAAACAATTTGGATGCATAACATACTATATTTCTGAGCCAAAAATCTTACTTTCGGGTTCGTACAAGTTTCGGAGAGTTTTTTTCGATCGTGGCTCTTGCTGACGTAAAGGGTGGAACTCCTTATATGGGCATTTCTCCCGGAAGAACACGCCTGTGCACGCATCGACCAGGGGTGCATTTCCCAAAAGCATCGTTAGCTAACTATGGTCGTAAGTTCCATTGAACTCTATTGGTAACGACGAAACTTGCGACCATGGTTGCTTTTGGGAAATGCAACCCAGAGCGAGAGCAAGAGCGCGCCCATCCACACGCTTCATTCGGCAGCACCGCACAGAACTCGCTCGGGAAGAATGTCTCTAAAGAAGTGTGTTTTTGGTTGTAAGGGAAAGGCCTTATTCAGCTTCACGAAGAACCCAGCGTTACGTAAACAGTGGATGCAGTTTGTTTTTTTCGGGGCAACAACAGAGTTTCTCAAGTGTGTTTGTTGACGAACGTTTTATAAACAAGGCCCAGTTCGACGCTGGATTTGAAACTGAAAGATGGAGCGGTCCCAGCTATAAAAGATCCCGGTCATGATTCAGAACTGCAGACGGTAAGTGAAACGGCATCAAATGTCTGTGTGTTGTTGGCGATTGGCGCTCAAGCGCTCATCACTCTTTAGCTCCGCCCACGGCGCACCTCCAGGAGCTCGGCTTTTTTCGGAGAGAATCGTAAATCTGTATCTTTCTTTTATAAATATGATAAAACTGAAGACTTTTTGGAGATATTAAGGATGCAATACTACTCTATAGGTACTCAAGATTAACAATTGGGTGAAACTGCATGTTATGCCCCTTTAACTTTTAAAGCCCCTTTAACTTTTCCAATTTTATTCATGCATAAATACATGTAGCAGCGCATACACATTGTAGGCGTTATCAGAATGCATAGACATTACAAGAAATTGCTAAAGAGATATTTTTATAGATTTAAGTGATGACTTACTAATCAAATGGTGTGTAGAAATCCTACTACAAAATTAAACAGGGCCTTAGCATCCAGGACAAACAAAAACATCTTTTATATTGGGTCGGTTAACACATTCCCAGTGAAACCACCAATTACAGCAGTCGCACTGAATCTGAACAAAACAATGACATTATAGCATGTTTGCATGTAAAGCAACATTCAAAGAACATTCAAAGAGCAATTGCTGATTGACAGACCATAGTTCACAGAAGGATGAGAATGGAAAGAAACAGACCATGAGTGTCCAGTGGTTGTTCTCGTTTATTGAACCAATCAAAACATCATATTCTCCTGGATCCAGCTACAGTGGAGATGCATGGAAAATTGTAACAAGGTCATTTTACTAGTTCTCCTATAGCATGAAAGAACCATTTGAAGAAATTAGGATTTTTGTTTTTACCCTTTTCATTGACTTGGCACTGCCATTCCAGAGGTTCGATGTCTGAAAGGAATCAAGTACAAAGGCCTTGCCTGCATAGTTTTTAGTAAGCAAGGTCAAGTATGCACTGATAACCTAAAACAAAACAAACTGATTTACACAGTTGTACCCCTTATGCTGGGTACACACCACAAGAAAATCGGGCTGATTTCTCCCCTTCCGACAATCCTAGGTAATGTCCCGATCATCTTGGTGGTTCTAAAGATTATCTTATCAGATTTTCCTGTGGTGCGAGGTGTCTTAAGAGTGACTGAATCTGCTCAGAAGAACATCGGAGGCGCCCCGATCACGAATCGTAAATATTAAACATGTTGAATTCTTTGAAAACCTGTTTTGCCTCCTCTCTGCAGCATAACACCTTGGCTAACCCACCCTCTCCCAGTCTTCTTATATAATACAAAACTTCATCTAAAGACAGTAAATTTGTTTATTAAAATCCAGTCTCTTTACACACCAGAAGACTCGTCCAACCAAGGTCTACATAAAACCAAATATGCCACACTCACTCTTCATCATGAAGTTCTTTGCCTCTCTCAAAAGCACATATTTTTGTTTTTTTGTTAAGTCATCAGGGATTGTCCCAGACTTTTTTAAATCGCACAACAAGAGGAAAGTTTTCTATCCATTTTTGGAATCCAGCTACCAAAATGTTTGGTTGATGGGCATGGCCTATTCATCAGAGGCTGTTATTTATACTATTTAATATAATTATTTAACTCAACACCACAGCTCATTTATGTTGCTTAACAAATTGGATTCATGTAGCTAGTTAATAAAAATGTTAATTACTTATTTTAATGTTTAATTATATGTTCCCCTCAGTGTGCAGGAATGATGGGCAAGGAACAGATTGCCAAACACAGTATTATAATATTTGTGTTTTTCTTTGATTTGGACTGTTGTCGTTCTAATCATTGCTATAACCACATATCACATTTTTGTATTTTCCAACTTGCATTAAACATGCATTTGGATTTTTTTCTTTTGGTCTCTCTTCTCTTAAATTGCATTTTAGCTCTCAGAAAACACCCATAAACAACATCTCTCAGCTCCTAATTATTTATTTTTTGATTTGTTGCAAGGTCTTGGAAAAAAAAAAAAAAAAATGGCAACACCAAACAACACCAGAGTGTCAGTCCTCTGTCCTGTGTGTCTTGTGTTCCCGCCTCTTGTGTCCATATTTGGTATGTTTCCTGTCCTTGTTTCATGTGATCATTAGGTTATTCTGTTCAACTGTGTTTGTCTCATTAGCCTGTGTATTTAAGTTCATGCCTGTTCAGTTTCGTGTCGTCTGGTCTACTCGTTACTCCTGGTGTCCCTGCCCTGCCCTGATGTCTTCATTAAAGACTTTTGATTTGAGTTATATCCTCGTCTGCATGTTCCTGTGTCCTCCCTGCTGTGTGCACCATGACACAGAGAACATTAAAAAAATATTTTTTGTGAACACGCATCTAACGACATTGGAGTTTAATTGCAGTCAGTGAAAATTATGAAAAGTTGTGAAAGTTATGATGCAGCAAAATACACAGCAGCTAGGGACACCGTTTACAGCTTGAAAATAAATGACAAAAAACAATGAGGAACAACAGAAATGTGTTCTGGCCTATTATGTGAATAACATAAACAGCTATACATCTAAACGGGGCGTATGAACATTGGGCTTTATTACCTTTTCGAAACATTCATCAAACAAGAGGTAGTGGAGAGCGCAGGTGGCGATTGCTAGTGACATTGCAATTTTGTTTCTTTTTTCTTGTCTTCACCACCTGGCTACTTGTGTAAAATATTGAGAGATTTGGTTAAAATAAATAAATTAAAAAAGTGACGTCATGAGGAAGCACAGGTGTCTGAGAGTGCAAGTGTTTGTCTGCAGCCAGGCCCTATTGCATTGTCCTCTAAAACCACTGGGAATCCACGGTGAGAAGCAGTTTGCTGGGTATTTGCACCTTGCGCCTCGTGTGGAGTTGATGAATGAATGAAGAACTTAAACTGATTTGTGTCAGTTTGGAGAACACACAGAAAAAAAAATTGTTTTTACACCAAACCCACAAAACAAAAGAATGAATGAATGGATAAATAAATTTAAAATCCAGTAAACCTTGATATTCTAAATTAAACAAGTCTTTTAAACATTTTTTTTTTCTAATTTCTTTTAACATTTTCATTTTATTTACAATTTCATTAAACATGGACCATTACTTTCATTAAAAAGGCTTATTTCTACTATTGTATCCTCATTTTGTGAAAGTAAGCTATTTAAATTACAGACAAGTGCAAATTGGGTGCTTAATGCAAATGTAATTGGCCACACTTACAAAATCAGGTGATTATGTTCGCCCATCTATGCAAATGTGTCTTTATGTATAGAGACAAAAGCACGAGGTTAGTCACTGTCGTTTTTTAGTGATAGTGTAGAAGACAAAGACAATGATGGAAGGCACACCACAAAAAAAAATCTTCAGCTTTTGGTTTTATTTCTTATCAAACACAAAACAGCTTTAGGGCCATTCCACCGAATGGGTGCCATTTGTGTCCCCAGGACATTATAGGTACAAAGACACATAAAAATTAACTATACAATGCATTTTATTATTAAGCAAAGTGTCCTGCATATTAATCTAACTGCAAATTTAAAATGTATAATTAAAAAAATTATTAAAAACTACCTAAAACACTGAAAATATAGCATTTGTTCATGTCCCCAGTGTCTAACGGTACATTTTTGTGTACCTCCATATCCCATCTGTGCTTTAAATACATTTATTTCAAAATAAATTTATAATATTTTGGATAAAATACACATTTTAGTCGTGTCCCCAGGTTTTCACTCAGTCCTGTTACCCTAACACATTCCCCCCTCTAAAAAACTGGGAAAAATCCACAAGACACATTTTCAACATAATATTGCAACATCTGGATCTTCTGAAGGCAATGAAATGATCAAAAGCATGTGGTCTTATTTTCTTTTCTGTATATTTGATGATTTTGTAACGCTGGCTGGGAGCGTCATTATAAATATACTGTCCTGTTACTCCTGTTATAAATTATTTCTTATATGTTACTTGTTTAAAAATACAAATCTTTGGTGAATCACTATAATTTGCTGAGTATTCTCATAATATTAGCATGTACTCCATGTGGCTAGATTATATGTATTTGCTGATTTTATCCTAAATTCTCAATCCTGTTACTTTCAGTCCTGTTACTCCTATACTCATATATCCTATACTTATATATAGTAACTAAGTAATAGTAACAGGAGTGAGTAGTGTCATCAGATTTATTAATGTAAATATTAGGCTACATTCATATTAATTTAGATAAATTTGAAAATGCATCTTTTTCTCAACGTTTTGGCCTTCTATCCACACTGAGACAATGCTATTGCGAAAACCTATGGTTGTTCCTGCATTGTTGTTTTATATTACATTCCTGCAAGTATGACAGAAAATGTACTTGAAATTTCTGTCCTGTGGCAATTATGTATTAGACTCATATATGGAATGGCGTTTGAGTGTGCGCTGCGCTATAAGAAAACAATATCTATAGAAAAACTGAAAAATATATTATTTAAGTTTATTATTTTTAATATCAATTTGAATTTAATATTTATTATTTTTTCGTTATTTATATCTTATCTTATAACCATTCCTCTACCCCTAAACATAACCCTAACAAAAACCTCTGCAGACCACTATATTTAAATAGAAACATGATTTGGCCTTTTTTAGCAGTGAGGTCAGCTCACTAGTCAATGTTCAACATTTTCACTATATCAGTGCGGTTATTAATTCCTCACGTGTAGTCAAACCTGTATACTAATATAATGGATACTCATTCCTGTTACTAAATAGTTTTTTCTTTAAAAAATAAAGTTAAACCTCTATTTTTTAAATTAAGTTTGGTCCATTATTTATCCCATTGTTTAATAAAATGCATCATAGAAAATTGAGAAGCTTGAGGTTTGAATTGCTTTTAAAATGAAAAAAAAAAAAAAAAAAGGGTTTGTGTACTTTAGAAAAATACAAGTTACCTGAGATGGACCAATACAGATTTTGAATAGTTAACTATGTGTATTACTAGATTCAGTCTTTAAAAAAAGATAGAAAATTAAAAAAATTTTTGAAGAGTTTTGGAAGCAAATGGCACCCATTCGGTGGAATGGCCCTTTAAGCAAATAGTATTTAATCATATCTAAAGGAATTCTAATCTAATTTAATCTCATTTTAATTGGCTCAGCTTCCCAATGATTTAAAAGCGACTTTGTTTACATGCGTGTACGCCTGCGCACGGGGAAAAACGCATGGGTTCTCTGTTTTATTAAAGTCCTAAAAGCATGCAGCATTGTTTTTTTTCCCCTTCCTGATTTCTCATGATTTCGACTTGAGTTGTTTTCTCGTGATCTAGACATAAAAAATAGCTGGGATCTCCAGAAAGTAAAAAAAAGAAAAGAAAAAGAAAATAATAACACATGGCCTCTTCTTAGGTCGTTTCTGATTGGGTAGTTTAAAACGCCCAGTAATTGGGAAACGCCCCTTTTGTGTTCTGCAGGGACTCTACTTGAGCTCAACGGCTGCAGTCCTCGAGCTGCCTCAGAAGTCTGTCTGAAATCACTTTCTGGAGGAACCGTGTACTAACGCTGCCTGTAAAGTCATTGCCAAAGCTTTTGGACGCAACTGCAGCTACGAGTTTTCTGAGGAGAGGTGAGCAATTCACTGTATTTCACATATTTACATAAACATGAAACTTTTTACACAATGATGTTTTCATCGAGTACAGCGCAGTTTGTGTGTTTGCTGAGTTAAATAAACACTTAGTAGAACAACAGACGACAAGCATGTGAGGAAAACATGTTAAGTTCATTCAGACCTGAGTGATTTTGTGTTTTTGTATGTTCATGTGAATGATTGTTTCGATGTTTGAATGCAATGTTGCTGTTACTGAATGTCTCGTGATCTGTGAGAGGAATGAATGTGAAACGATACCAAATAGGCTATTGCTGCTGCAATTTTATTTATAACGTTATTTCTCTTTTGAGATTTATCTTCGGCAAATTGATTATGGTCGCTTTTATAGCAGGTAAAGTTAGTTTTAGGTTCAGTATTAGCTGGATAATTGCTAGTTCTTTAAGGGACTGTTAGCAAATTCCAGACGTTGCAGTAAACTATGTCCAATCAGTCATTCAAATCAATGATTGTTACAACGTTGTAGTAAATGTTAATGGCCAAACTGACTTACTGAATGTGGGTCCACAGCATTTTTGTCTGTGTACTGTACATGTATAAAGAGATAATTGAGTACATATAGTGATCTAAAGAAATGGTGTACTTTCTTGTACTTACTATAAAATGAGGTATTTTCAAAAGTCTTGCCTGTAATAAGACGCTGTTGTTGTCGCTAGGAGCCTACTACAAGCTTGTCTTTTTAAATAATTGTTGAATATTAAAAGTCATGTTAGGGTAATACGTGGACAACTTAGACGTTTTAATGCAGTTGTAACTGTCAGATGGTCCCTTAGGCAAATGCCCTTATAGCTCCTCAAAGCATTGTTATGTATAATGCAGCTATATTTCGAACCATGCTTTACATGGTTAAAATTAAAAACAGATGCTGCTATACTTCATATTGAGCCATGTGGGACATTTTAAATCTATACATAAATATGAACATTTATAATGTAGACACTGGAAATATTAATTTCGCTTTGTGGTATATAAAACTATAACATGTTAATAATTTAATTAGTTTATTGCTCTAGAGATTTAGGAAAAATCAAACATTTATATATAATGTTCTCTAGTGTATAGTTACTTATCTGTAGTTGTTAATGAAAATGGGTGTCATAAAATTTCTGTTTATGCTTTCATTTTTCATTCTTACTGTTATTTATATTTGGAAGAACTGATATTGTTTCTTTTCTAGATTTAAAGACAGATATCTTTTAATTTGTTAAAACTGGGGGAAAGAATGAAAGAATATGGATAGAAATTGTCACCTTGGAATTATAAGGTTTTATCTGCATTCTGAGTGGTTTTGAGATATTGAGCTTTAAAGTTTTTGCATTACATATAGCAAAAATGATATGGGGAACAAGTCTCTTTCCTACATGAAAATGATAGAGACCCTAAATGTATTCTAAATGTACAATATCAAAATCCTCTCAGATTTTTAAATGGGGATTTTTGGAACAGGTCAAATGCAGATAGAACCTTCTAATTCTAAAAAGTCATTTTCTGCTTGGAATTATAAGGTTCTATCTTGCAAAACATTAATTGAAGCTACAATTTTCAAGAAGTACAAATAGATTTTTTTTATAATTTGTTTTAAAACAAAATTAGTGTTGTAACAATGTGTCAACATGTATGAGAAAGGTAAATTTAATGCTTTCTATCACATTTATTCCATGTTTTAGGACAAATATTATTTCTTGGTTAAGTTAGGCACAAAAAGCAATACTAGCCTAAATATTTTGTCCAGTGCTAATGTTAATTTTAGCTAGGATTATAGTGGGTAATTAAACACATTATTGAGGGAACAGTTAAGGCAGCTAACGTTAGCCTACTCTAATCCATCTGACCAGGACTTTATTACACAAAAAGCGGCACAGGGAAAATGTCATTCTCTTTAAATCAGTATGGCCGAGATAACATGCTGACGTTTATTGTTGTAATTAAGACCCCATCATTTAAATTGTTGACTATTTGATATTTAAGGCTTAATGTTGTAAAATTTAAGACATTTTAAGACTTTAAACTGCATGAATATTTCGCCAATCATAACATATTCGGGTCTTTAGCGACCCAGACTGCCAGTACGGATGCATCTCTAACTGCTGCAATAGCAAACTCTCCTGATATTTTAAGAACAATTAAAAAAATAAAAATAAAAAAGAATAAAATAAAGCATACTTCCTTACCTTTTGAAACTTAGAAGGGTTCGAGTTGAGCAGATGATTTTACCATCACTGCCATCGTCAGAGCGCATTTCCCCAGTAGCCTATACATTCAGCATCTGCCTCATATTCGCGATCTCAATATATTCTCAAAACTATCGTTTTCAGCATCTCCAAAAACAACATTTTGATCGCTATTCACCACATCCATCATCAAACCACAGTGACACTTATATTTCATTATGTACAGTAATTGCTCTGCAGTAAGGCCATTCAAGCCAGTTCAATTTTTGCAGATGATATTATTTGTTTTATGTAAGCGCTAATTATGAGTGAAAAATCACATCATCATTATGTTTTAAACAGTGCCACTTTGAGGAATAAAGGTGAATTGCACTTATTGATTTTGCAGACATGTAATTATTGTTGTTTAATGTTTAATCTTTCCTGCTGTTACGGAGCAGTCCAGCGACATGACAAAGAACGTTGATCCTGATTGGTCCTCTTGCGTGCATTCGAAGTGCTGATTGGCTGATTCACAGATAGAACCTTATAGAACCAAGTTAGAGTTCGACTTTGCAGATAGAACCTTTTTGTTTTCTAAATAAAATGTACTAAAATGTACAAAACTTAAAAAAAAACCATCACATAATGTAAATAATTTGTCACAGAATAAGAATATGTGAATAACTCGGTTTTGACAAAAATGTCAGATAGAACCTTATAATTCCAAGGCGACAATATATTAACAATAGAAAGACAGAAAACAGAAATGCATAGACTGTGAATTAGCACATGATTGCAGTGTTACTGAATGAGCATTTTAAATGGTTTTTATGTTTTATGTTTTTTAATGGTTCTTTGTGTCGATACTGTTACTTTTAATATAGTAATATAATGATTTACAAAGAGGCAACACTTTGTATTTGTAAGGCTCTGGTCTCTTCTGCTTTTGTTAATTTTTGTTAATTTTGGCAAATTTGCTTCTTCCACACAGAAATTCATATTCACTGAAGCTCCTCCCACACACCCTGCAGAATGAAACACACTGAAGATACTGAAGAGCAAACAGGTTGGTGTTTATTCTTCATTAATAATGCTGATGGTTATAAAGCTTCAAGCAGATTTAGATTGGTTGTAATAGGGTACTTTTTTCAATAACATTGTTAGATAATTGTGTAGTTGATCAAACATATTTAATAGTTCTCCCTACAGAAACATGGGATTTGTGCCTATAATGTTTTAAAAATAATAATAATTGGCATATCAGTGTACCTCATTCATAAAGTTTCAGGGACATATAATTTACAAAAATACATCAAAATGACGTAAATTTGGTATAGCTGTCTACAATTGTTTACCTTCCACTGTTACATCAGGGTTCACCAGGGTTACTGAGAGTTACTGAAAATGAACCATTTTTACTTTTATTTCAGAGTTGATTGAAGAAACCAAGGAGAATGAAGAATTGAGTGAAGTTGAGGAGAAAAATCATCTCAAAACTGGAGAAAAACCTTTGAGTTGGTCTCAAACCAACCAGAAAGATTTAAATAAAATAAGAGCCAAGAAATCTTTCACCTGCACTCAGTGTGGAAAGTGTTTCACACGCAAAGGTAGTCTTAATGTTCACATGAGAGTTCATACTGGAGAGAAACCGTACAAGTGTTCACACTGTGACAAGAGATTCAGTGATTCATCACATCTGAAAACACATGAGAGGAATCCACACAGGAGAGAAACCTTACACATGTGATCAGTGCGGGAAGAGTTTCACACTAAAAGGAAACCTTACAACACATATGAGAGTTCATACTGGAGAGAAGCTGTTCACTTGTGATCAGTGTGAGAAGAGTTTCACACAATCAGCTCACTTTAAGGAACATATGAACATCCACACTAGAGAGAAACTGCACACATGTGATCAGTGCAACAAAACATTTTTGAGGGCTTCAGACCTGAGGAAACACCTGAGAGTTCATACAGAGAAGTCACATTCATGTAATTTGTGTGGAGAGAGTTTTTCACGTCTTCATAGTTTGAAAGTTCATCAGAAAATACATATTGCTGTGAGAGATTACATGTGCATTGAGTGTGAAAAGACTTTTACTTCAGCGTACTGTTTAAAAACACATGAGAGGATTCACACTGGAGAAAAACCTTATCAGTGTTCACACTGTAACAAGAGATTCAGTCAGTCAACACATCTGAAAACACGTAAGGTTTTTCTCCAGTGTGGATCCTCTCATAAGTGTTCACACTGCAACAAGAGATTCAATCATTCAACACATCGGAAAAGACATGAGAGGATCCACACTGGAGAGAAACCCTATCACTGCACTGCATGTGGGAAGTGTTTCACTCAATCATATTCTCTACACAGTCATACAAAAAACAATCACAGTAAGTAGATCATCTTCAGATCCAGCACTTTCAGATCTGATGCTGCGCCCTCAGCAAATGTGACACAATCATGCATCAAGCAATAAAATATCATCTGGATAAATCTTGTTCTAACAGTAATTACAAGTAATATGTTAATTGTTAATTATGCTCTTCTAATATTTTATTTCAAGACATTTGTCAGGTTTTTGTCGTTTTAACAAATAACTAATTTCTTACGCATCTCTAATTCTAACATTACATGTGTATTTTTTCCAAAGGTGCAGTTTGCTCAGGTTTTACCACTACAGCCCTCTGATTTCAGGCCCATTCATTTCCAGGATCTTAATAGCTCAGAAGTAAGAGAAGCTTGTAACCCAAGATTAGCTGGACTTCGAGTAAAATGGTAAAAAAAACAACAACACATTTTTGAATTTAGTGTTGAGTCCATGGAGGAGCGTCTCGCTGCAGCCTGCAAGATCCAGGGGGCGTGGTTGGATCCAGTTCCAACTCCTCCCACCTTACATATACCTAAACTTACCCATCTCCACCCCCTGATCCCTAAACCCACCCCATTTCCACCCCTAATCCTACCAATCTCCACCCCCTAGATGTGGATCCAACACCGCCCCCTGGATCTTGTGGACTGCAGCGAGCCCTACTTGAGTCCATAGGCCTCATTTATAAAATGTTACACAGATCCATCATAAATTTGATCTTACGATCGTCTCAAATATGCATACATGTGATTCATAGAATGAACATAGGCACAGAAAACGCATGTATTCCTCTCTTTCTGAAGTGAAATCTATGAATCGCAAATGATCTTGAACTTGTGTGCAACTGAATGGTTTCAGCTCTCTGCCTTGTAAACGACTCCTAATTAATGTCATTAACATATAAATAATTACCAGTCATCATCCAAATCCTTTAATCTAGAACAACGAGCTGCAAGAACAGCTTACATTTCCAAAAACCTGTAGTCTTGTCAGGACAAAAACTTGTCTTGTACTCTGACAAGAAAAAGTACGTATGTGTGCTCAGACCCTGACTTGACGCTAAGCACTTTTCCACGTCAAAGACCGTTTTTACAAAAATGAGTGTTGGTGTGGATCAAAAAAGATCAAATCTGTGCGTACGCATGCTTTATATTTGAGGCCCGATGTATTGGAAATGTGTACAGCACTCAGTAATGAGTGCAATAATTGTTACATAATATTATCAATAAATAAACAAGCAAGGAAGCTGATCATATAGCATGTTTTTTTTTTCTTGCAGATACCTGTGGCCAGCAGCTCTTCCATTCATCACCATCCTGCAGACGCTCCTCTACAATACAGTGAATGCAAACAATATGAATAAGTGGACAGTACTCCCTTTTGAAACAAAAAAAATATGGGAATGTTTTAGAAAATATAATGCAATATATCAATTAATACAATATGGGAAACTATATTGCAGTATATTCATGGGCCATGTATGGCTATATATTCATACATGTAAAAATGCAGTGCAATTTTGAAGTGTATTTTTTATATGTAATGGCTTTATTGAAAAACTCAATTTTTCTTTTAAGAGTTAATGCTTGGGTTTGCATATAGCTGAACACATTCATAAACTTTTCTATCACTTTGTTTGCTTAGTTACACATTTCATATATGAAAATATTTGTGATGTATAAATGAAAACTGCACTGAAAACAAATATTAAAGTTTTGTATTTTTGGACTATTGGGTGTCTTGTTAAAATCATTTAACAAGTTTATTTTCATCTTACTTTTTTCAGTTTAAATATATTTATTCAATAATATTTACAATATATAGATATCCATGTGATAAAATACATTACAATATATAAGTAAATATATTGTCATATTTTTTCAATACATGAAAAGCAACAATTCTTTGTATTATTCAATATCTTGTAATATATTAACATATTATTCAGTATATTTTCAATATACATTAAACAATTTAATATATTGATTGTTAATATATAAGACAAGATGTTTTCTTTGCGTAAGGGTTGTGGTCCTGCAGTCTTCTGTGATGCGTTCATGCGTCACATTTGTTGCAATCCATAAGATCTTGAAAATGAACTGGAATGTAAACAGGTTGTAAATAAGAATACACATTGTAAATGTAAAAGTTGTTATCAGTACATAAATATTCATTGCAGTTAATCAAGCACATAATAGAGTTCCAAATTTTGTGCGTAATTAACAAAATGTTACTTTTTTCACTATTTTTCATAACTATCTAGATTTATGCACACCTCCGAACATTCATCAACCACTCAGATTCAAGCATTCAACAGCCCTAGCATTGGATTGCTATACCAATGGATTAAACCATCATCATTAGTCTTATTTTCAAACAGTCATCAGTTTGGACTCTGGATGAGAAGAAATCTGTCATTTAAAAGAAGCATACACCAAAAGTCAATGTGATTGCCATTTTGAGCAAGTAGGATGTAATATTTAAATAAATGTTTACTTTAATATCAGCTGTGCATGTTCATAATTACTGTGAAATGTCAGTGTTACAATGATATATGCATCAAAGACAAGATGTCACCATTTTGGTGTCTGCATCAAATCAAGTTTATATCAAGTTTTATATAAATAAAATTACATGTTAAATGCAAGTAAAGCGTATACTTTCATTTTTCAAATAACTTTGGTGAAAATAAAATGTCAAAATATGGGGGAAATAATGTTCCAAAGTGTAAAATTGTCAATCAGCAGAATGGTCCGGACTTTGATTTTACCATTGCATCTTTAAATAAACATAAAATACCAGGGTCAATATCACCGTAAGGTGCCTTTTGGTGTCCTGTACATAACTTATCTGCCATGATAAAAACATAAAAATGACTATGAAAGGGTGTGTTATATTAGGCTAAGTTTTTCTATTCATAACAAAAGCATTACTTGGCTCTTTAGATACATTTTCTAGATTTTTTTTTAGTTTTGTGTAAGAGGATGTGTGTATTTTGCCATGTCCCATGCCCTACTCGTTAAAATTGAATGATAGAATATTGTCAAATCATAAAATAAAAAAATATCCTATTAATATTTTGTTAAATAAGAGATTACTAAATTTGAGTCCATTGATCATTTGGTAATAAAAACAATATTTTTAATTAATAAAAAAGAAGAGTTTGTCCATGTCCCTTGAATAGTTGTCCACCCTGTCGTATTGGGGAATCCGCCCCTTTAAAGGAACACTCCACTTTTTTGAAAATAGGCTCATTTTACAACTCCCCTAGAGTTAAACAGTTGAGTTTTACCGTTTTTGAATCCATTCAGCCTTAAAGTAGCACTTTTAGCTTAGCTTAGCATAGATCATTGAATCGGATTAGACCATTAGCATCTCGCTTAAAAGTGACCAAAGAGTTTCCATAATTTTCCTATTTAAAACTTGACTCACAGAATGGCATGGGAGATTGATCAACATCTGCAAGCAGGATAAAGGGGGAAAGGGAAGTGGTGTGTGGCCAAGTATGGTGACCCATACTCTGAATTTGTCCTCTGCATTTAACCCATCCAAGTGCATGCAAACAGTAGTGAACATACACCCGGAGCAGTGGGCAGCCAATGTTGCGGCGCCCGGGGAGCAGTTGGGGGTTCAGTGCCTTGCTCAAGGGTCTCACCTCAGTTGTGGTATTGAGGGTGGAGAGAGTGCTGGTTATTCACTCCCCCCACCTACAATCCCTGCCAGACCTGAGACTCGAACCCACAACCTTCGGCTTACAAGTCTGACTCTCTATCCATTAGGCCACGACTGCCCCTAAAAACATAGTTGTCAACTTTAACCCTGGAAAACATAATATAGGGATGAATTTACTAAACAGTTACATCACTTTTGCATGGGATATTGTACTACAAAAACATGTTTTAGTTATCACCAGAAGAATGTTTTCAGGAGGTGCAAACTGGGTATTTAAGAGTCGTCTTTTTTTTTTTTTTTTTAAAAGTCAGTTTGACTTTATCCATTTAATTGTGACCACTCATAGCGTAATTGTTGTGTACATTGTCTGTGCTGGTTTAGTTTATTCAAAAATAAAAATTCTGTCATTAATTACTCACCCTCATGTTGTTCCAAACCTGAAAGACCTTTGTTCATCTTTGGAACACAAATTAAGATATTTTTGATGAAATCCGAGAGCTCTTTGATCCTCCATAGACAGCAAGGGTCCTACCATGGTTAACCCTTAAAGACATTTTTGGGGCACCTGACACTCCTGCAATTTTCTTTGTTTTTTAAGACCTATTCTAGCAGTTAGCATCAAATGCCATACATCATTATAAACAGGAGAAGTTGAAGTTTCAGTCTAGCTAATTTAAAGTCCCAATTTTCCTTTTGTTTTCTCTAACAATGAATGAATTTCCAGAATTTTAAGAAAAACACAAGCTGTTTTTTAAAAATGTGTATTCAAACAGAAACTCCTGATACACTTCCAAATAAAATTTTGTCTACATATAACATCCCCCAAGCAAGTTTATTACAATATTGTCATAGGTGCTTTTCAGTGAAAAACAGGTCTATTTAGTTTACTAACAATATAGATGTGTCCTAAAAAACGTTTAGGGAGTATATAAAATGGAATCAGTGTTATATAATAACAAAACACAGTAAAAGGTGACTTTTTTCAGAGAAATATATTTTCAATCTGAGTAGAAACAACCAACAAACACAAACTGTGCAGCTAATAGTTAAAACAATTGCACAAATTGTCTTCTGTAACAAAAATACAAACAGAGCAAATGATTCACAAACTACATACAAAATGAGTGAGAAATACACAGAGTGCAACAGAAAAAAAATAGTTATGATGAACCATATAAGAATTATTGACATAATATACATAATATAATTGGATCGATTCGTTGGCTGTATGTTGGGATGTGCCGGGACATCGCCTAGCGACGCAAAGACATAAATTCCAGTGCTTTATCCGATATGTACCACTGTTTCATCCTTGTTTTTGGTATGTTTTATGTCAAAGTACTCAGTCATGTGTTTTTCTGTGCTTTTTTTTAGAGAGTCCTCTCATGCAAATGTGTTATTTTGTTTGTTTTCATGCACACATGACAGACTTTACTTTCTCTTTGCGTTTGTTCAAATTCCCAAAGAATTATCCTAAATGGTGGTTCAAAAGACCAAAACCCATGTTTATTGGTTGAATATGGGATAGTTTGAACCAATCTGGGCATGGGGGTGGGACTAAGCATCAACAATTGTTCCTGTTTGGCTCAGAGGAACGAAATGCATTGGTTTCTTCTGACAAATCAATGTTGTCAAAATGTGATGACATAATCACGCACACTACGGAGCCTCTGAATATCCAAATAAGACAAATGAGATATCTCTGAAAAGTGGAGAATCTTCGCTTTACAACACTTTTTAAATCATTCAGATAGGACTAGCAGTTTAAGTTATTAAACATTTAAGAACAATAGTTATTTTAGCCGTGGGCAGCTGTCTCGGTCTTTGAGGGATAAAGCACAGAAATGTGCCTTGACTGTGGTGTAACTTAAGTCGAAACTTAAGTGTCACCAAAAGCAAATATTGTGCAAAAATCCTCTCTGGACATCACTTTTGGCCTGTATAAAGTTCATTTAAACAGCAAAGGTAAATCATGACTTGAAACTATTGTGGCAGATGTGAAATGTGAAAGTGAAGTGACATGGTCAAGTATATCATGACTCATACTCAGAATTTGTGCTCTACATTTTACCAATCCAAGTGCGTACTCACAGTAGTCAACACACACACACACACACACACACACACCCCTAGAGTACTGGGCAGACATTGCTGCGGCACAGTTGGGGGTTCGGTGCCTTGCTCAAGGGTCTCACCTTAGTCGTGGCTTTGAAAGTGGAGAAAGCACTGGACTTTTACTCCCCCCACCTACAATCCCTGCCAGACCTGAGACTCAAACCTGCAACCTTCGGGTTACAAGTCCGACTCTCTATATTAGGCCACAACTGCCCCGAGGAGTAATAAGCATGCAGAAGGTGTTTCAACAAAAAGGACTTGCTTACAATGTGCCAGTGTTTTCAGTAAACTCTTTGAGGTCTTTGAGGTACATTTTAGGCCTGTGTAAATACAGGCCCTGTTCCTGTCATACTAGTACTTACAGTCCTAGTTATCACTGTCATTATCTTTGAAGGCCTGACACAAGGAGGGGTTGTCTGCAGGAACAATGTCTGGTACATGTGGGTGAAACATCACAGTGGCTTGATGTCATTTTCTTACCAGGTGTTGGAGACGTTGGATGAGAGCAGCTTTTGCACCAGGCTGCTCTGTGTCTTTGATGGTAGAGCACAGAATGGCATGCTGCTGATGGAAGTGTTCAGTTACTGTTCTCATTTCCTGGTAAAGCATACGCTTTTCCTCAGCTGCATGAGTCTTTATATGTATCAATCCTCGAAACATTAGACTCTTCGAAACATCATCTTCTTCAATATGGACGAAGACAAAAGAAAAACTAAGTGCTATGTCATGTTACCAGCTGGTTTCTACACTGCAAAAAAATGCTTTTTTTATTTAGATTTTTTTGTCTTGTTTCTAGCCAAAATATCGAAAAATTCTTAAATCAAGAAGGATTTTCTAGACAAGTAAAAATTGTCTCATTGAAGCTCATCTACACTGAATGCTGTTGTATTCTTTTATTGCCTGTCTCAGTCTTTTGTAGGAGCGGCTACCTGCTTGGACAGTCTAATGGCAATGCCCTGCCCATCTGAAGCAAAGTTAGGAAACACACAAGCAGAGAAATTTATTTATTAGTTTGTATTATGGTCCTTTTTAAAGTTGGCCCTAGTGAAAAAAAGTATACTTTATTGTATTTGTAACATATTCCCGGTTTTAATAGTACATTGCAAATATACTAACAAAATATAGCTGCGAGCAGCGATTCGGGGCCAAGCCCCTGAAGGGGCTGTAGCGTAGCGTAGCGCAGAGCAGGAAGATCAAAAATCAAAAGCGGCACAAATTGAATGAATGGGGGAAAAAAACGGCTGGTTCAACATTATCGGCGAGAACTAACTTGGAATGAACAGAAGTTCAAATGAAAATGAATGCGGCATGGATAAAAATATTTATTTCTAATCCAGAAGCAATAAAGATTAGTACAATGCTGATCTGGATAAAAAAGGAATCAAAACAGCACAACATTACACACAATTTTATAAAGTTGCACCACACGGGACTCAAACCCACAACCTCCGGGTCACACACCTGTTGCGCCACTGGGGAGATGGGCTTTCATGCAGATGCTGAAGTTCAGAAGTTGAACTGAGAAGCAATTCAAGGTAATGAATCCGTACTTAAATGCACTGTCATATTTTTAGTAGATTGACATGAGATCGTTCTTGGAAAGGCACAATGCCTACAACAGAAGCAACTTCTGCATCATTTCTTGCCACAGTACCTCTTGTGGTTTGGGCATGCATCACACTGAGTACCAAACCCACAACATGTAGCATGCGGGATCCGTGGTGTAACACATTGAGCTAGACTCTCGTACTTTTTCACCAGATTACTGAGGAGAGGTTTCAGTGTGAGAATGAGCTCACAAAAAAGTTCCTTGGCATTTTAATCAGCGTAACATACAAAGTTAATTGTAATGCAGCTTATAGTTAGCTTGATAGCTGAAGAGTCACATTAAATATTATGGTAATTGGTTAGCCTGTAACTTATTAGCATGCTAAGCTAACTAGCATAAATCAACAAGTACAGGCACAGTCTACTTTGGAGAGGGATTTCTCAGGAACGGTAGTGAATATCAAAACTCTGTTGATTCATTTCTGTGCAGCTCAGTCCAAAGATCATAGGATCAGAGTTTGGACAAAACTGAACAAAATTCGTAGGAAGAGTAGCAAAAACACTGTTTTTCATCTACTTCAATATGGCTAACAGGCACATTCATGGAAAATAACAAATGAGACATTGTCACGATTGGCATGTCCCAGGGAATGAAAGGATACAATAATCACAAAATTTGGACAATGCTTTCAAAAGTTAAGCATTTTTGCAAAAATCGTTATTTCTCTGGAACACTAGGTGGTGCCGTCTTCAAACTTCTGATGTACCTCCAGGACATGGTGCTGATGATACCAAATTTTGTGCAGATGTCAAATGGTTCAAAAGCAATTTATGACAAATTTCAAAATAGCAGACACATGGTTCAACCAACACTGGCAAAATTCCATAGACAATACAAAGGGAAAACAGCAGGAATTGAATGAACATAATCAGCCTGTTCAGAATTATAATTGAGAATAAACTTAGTATGAACAAAAACTTAAGTGAACATGAACCCAACATAAACAAGGAGTTTATTTCTAATCAAAGATGAATAAAGTCTGATACAATGTTATTGAATAATAAAGGAATTGAGGTGATGCAACATTACACATAATTTTTAAAAGATGCTTCACCTAGGATGTAAAGGTACTGTTTCTGGGTCAAGTTCACATCATACATCAGTTGCTTAACACAATGAGCAAGTTGCTTAGGAAAGCTTTCAGTGTGATGAGGTCAAAATGAAGAGTTTTACATGTAGTCTGACAAGAATAAAGAATATATCCAATATATACATGAACCAAAATGGTTTTTAACAGGAGCAGATAGTTAAATAGATGGAAAATAAACTCAAGAGATGCAGTGTGAGGTTTTACATTTTATTCATCATACGAGATACTTAGCAATGATGAATATGGAAACAAAACAAGAATAAGTAGGTTGGACGTTAAACAATAAATTACATGAAATTATCATCTTTTTAGGCAAGTGAAACAGAAATAACTTCTATAAATACAACCTTGGTTTTTAAAGTAAATAAATTTAATAAATAAATAAATCTGTTGTCAAAGAGAAGACATTTTATAATTAGAAAATCTGTGTGTGTGTGTGTGTGTGTGGTTTTACCCTATGTCTTGGAATATATGACCCAAATAAGAATTTTCACGCTATATTGTCATCTGAACAAGTAACAAGTCTGCCATGTTTCTGACCAGCTGAAGAAAAAACCATTACAATAAATCGCGCTTCCAATGGTGATTTAATCTTAAGATCAGTTAGGTCATATCACATCAAACGGGCAAATTATTATTGTTATACTTTATTCTCAAATTATTAATGTTGACAACATCAGCATTGCGTGAATAGTGTGTATTAGAGTGTAGATTTCAATTTCTGTACAGTCTAATCTCTAATTGTCATATATCGAATTTCATATTAAGAATTCCAGTGACATGATTACGTACAGAGTCAACAGACAACACTGTAGAATGTCACCGCTTGAATTAATAAACAACAGACAAGACCGATCCTTTTTATATTATTTTTTATTATCTTTAAACACATCGTTTTGCTTTGTTTCACAGAACTAATCGTTGCCTGGGTTGCGTAGATTATGTATGTGTGGGGCGGAGCTATCAAAATAGGGGCGAGACCCTTTTGGGGTAGGGGCGTGTTTGTTTTGGTGATTTCAAATATCAACACTGGCTTCCAGAAATTGCTTACTCCACCTTTAAAAAAATAACCCAGCGTTTTTTGCTGTGAATGGACAATGTAATGATATATGATCTACTGCCTTATAGTCACTAGGTGGGTTTGACGTTAAACAATAAATTTTTTTTATTAGAGTTTGATAGTGCGTGTGAAAGCTTTGATAGTGTGTGAAAGACCTTATAGTAATGTATGAGAGAGAGTTTGATGGTGTGTGTGCCAGTAAAGTTTGAAATATGTCTTGAACGGCCTCTCATACAAAATAACTGGCTTGTTCAGGGCTTCAAGTGCAGATCAGTTTCATATGTAAATTTACATGTATTTATACGCTAGATGATTTTGTCTTCATTAACGTAGTTGAGTATTTCTGTTTGGCTATCGGTAGTACCCCATTATTATCATCATTATTCAGAATACTGTGCTAAAGGACATCAATATCGATTGTAAAGTTACATTAAAATATTTATCAGAGACAGATATTCACATGGATTTATTGTACAGGGGGGTGGAGGGAGCTAGAGACAGCAACTCAAAAATAATGAGTCGCAGCCTAATAATTCAATAGTGTGTTCAGTATTAGAACTTTTCAACAAATCTACTGTGCTAATTTTGACATTTAGGCACTTTAGAAAATGTGTTTTAATACACTACCAGTCAAAAGGTTTTGATCAGTAAGATTTTTATTGTTTTTTAAATAAGTCTATTCTGCTCACCAAGCCTGCATTTATTTGATCCAAAATACAGCAAAAACTAATGTAATATTATGTACATATTATGAATTATATTATTTCATGAATTATATTATTTCAGTAATATTATGAAATACTTTTCTTTAAAATAACTGATTTCTGTTTGAATATATTTTAAAATATTATTTATTTCTGTGATCAAAGCTGACTTTTCAGCATCATTACTCCAGTCTTCAGTGTCACATGATCCTTCAGAAATCATTCTAATAGGTTGATTTGCTGCTCAAAAATAGAAGTCTTTTGTAACATTATAAATGTCTTTGTTTTGTAAACCCCAGATGAGCAGAAAAGACTTAGTTAAAAAACTTTTGACTTGTATATTTGTATGAAATACAGGTTTGTTAAATAACATAAGTCATTTTAAGATAAATAACATGCTGTGCTAACAAACTGAAGGTGGACATGCTTCTGTTCATAACAGTAGACCTGCTGGTGACAGGTAAGAAAAAAAAAAGGGAAAGGGAAATGAAGGTGCAATGCAAGATAGAACCTTTAATTATTTTCCTTGGCCCCAGACTAAGAATTTAGACCTTTTTATGTGATGGCCATACAAATAATAGGGTTTTCTGTGGTTTCAGAAATTGTTGTGGATGTATAGGCTATATACAGGAAATAAGGGGCCAAAATTGCACCTTTTTGGGGTACAACAGCTTGTCACTGGAACAGTACCCTTTTGTTCCTTTTTTACCCCTATAGGTACACTGTAAAAAGATTACTGTAAATTTTACAGTAACTTACTGGCAGCTGGATGCCAGTACATTACTGTAAAAATGGTTACAGTATTACTGTAATTGCATTAACAGTATAATAATGGCTTTACTGTATTTTCATTTACAGTATTATTACCATATTTACATTTACAGTATCAGTGCTGTAGTGTTTATTTTCATATAGTTTAAACATTTTTTACGTGTAAAAAACAATCAAATTGTGGTGCAGGCACTGTAATACATGATTTTTACCACCCCATAAAAATCACAATAACTCATGAGCATTAGTTCTGATAATATTCTTTTTAATTGTTGAACATTTTCTTTTTAAAAGTACAAATTTCAAGTCTTGATCTCTATGATGAACTAGCTGAAAAAAGGGCATTACCACAGTCCCCTGGGCACTTTGTATCATGGCAAAACATACACATATTGAACAGCAAAAACAAGTAAGTACACTAACAGTCAAAAGTTTTTGAACAGTAAGATTTTAAGATGTTTTTAAAGAATTCTCTTCTGCTCACCAAGCCTGCATTTATTTGATCCAAAATACAGCATATTATACAAAATAATATTTTTTATTATTTAAAATGACTGCTTTCTATTTGAATATATTTAAAATATAATTTATTTCTGTGATCAAAGCTAAATTTTCAGCATCATTACTCCAGTCTTCAGTGTCACATGATCCTTCAGAAATCATTCTAATATATTTACCTTTACATTTAGTTATTTATGCGTTTATCCAAAGCGACTTACAAAAGAGGACAATAGAAGCAATCAAAACCAACAAAAGAGCAACAACATGCAAGCCATATGACAAGTCTCAGTTAGCCTAACACAGTACACATAGCAAGTTTTTTTTTTTTTTTAAGAAAACAAGTAGATAGAATACAGATTTTTTTTTTAAGTAGATAGAATATAAAAAAATAAAGCTAGTGTTAGTTTTTAAAGAAAAAAATAGCAGTTAGAGAAAAATTTTATTCTAAAATAAATTTTAAAAAAGAAGACAGATAAAATAGTATGCATATTGTATAATATTTAAGGTACACATTTCTAGTAATTGTGCAGTTAATTGTCATATTGTATTTTCAGAAAGTTTCGGAAAATTTGTCCTCTCCCCAAATTTGTCACTACCGAAACAGTAATAATAATTTAATTAGAAGGGCTATATTGACCTATTAAGATTTTGCTTACATCTACAATTTATGAGATTTGTTGTATTTTGAATCCAATTTTTCTTTGTAAAAGGCAAAAAGTTGATCATACCGATTTCAAAATTAAGGATTCATTAGTTTGAATATACATTGAACCAAAAACTATCATAACATCTCAGTTGATAATTCAATATACTTTATTTTTTACAAAACATCCCATGTTCCGGTAGTGACAGCACATTTTCGATAGTGACAGAAATGCAGATGTGCAATACTTGAGGGTCATTCCATGTCAAACCAACCAAATTTCCAAAAATTCCCTGGCTTAAATTTTTGATTTTGCTAATATTTTTTTGTTAAGAAAAACAGACATGTATAGTGATGAAAGCCAAAATATTAAATGTCGTGGATGAAAATTTACTGAGTAATCCACTATTTTGTATAGGGGGGTCAAAATGGCAATTTCACCAGAGATACAGAGCCAAATTACAGGGGGGTAAAAATGACTTCAGAAAGATGGCAGCATCACAATGTTATTTTTACACAGAGATTGGTAGGTCTGTTAGTAAAATATGTTGACTTTAGCCATTTTTATTGCATTATGTGCCAATGGTGACCATTCGAAAATGGAGAAAAAAACTTGAAAAGTGCTGTTTCCCCGAAGTTTGCATGCCTGTAACTCAAGAAGTATTAAAGATATCTCAATGCCCTTTTAGATATTGGGTCTTAAATTTTCCTTTTGGTATCTTCATTTTAAAGGCCCTATATGGTTCAGTTCCAGAGATATTGGAATTTAAATATGGCTCCAGGAGTAAACTGTTAAAATGTACACGTTTTCAGTGGTCAAAAACTTGTAAACATGATACTAGCGATGTATCATGTTTACTTCTGTCAAAACAACTGTATTGAACATACCTGTCTGAGTGCCATAAAAATTATTTTTTCTAAAGTTTGCATGTCTGTAATTCAAGAAGTATTAAAGATATCACAATATGATTTTAGATTATAGTTCTTAATAAACTTTTCTTTTGGAATCTTCATTTTAAAAGCCCTACATCGTTCAGTCCTAAGTGTACTCAACTGTGCTATTTTGGAACGCCATGAGTATAATAATAAAGCAAGAATTTAGTAGAAATTAAATTAACGAAAAATCACCAAAACGAAATTACCACTAATATAGGGAAAAGGAACTTAAGTGGCGCCCAAATCAAAGAACAAAATAAAACCAAATAATTCTCATAAAAGCTCCCCAAAACCCCTAACCTAACTAACAAAAGGAAAATGTAGAAAAGAAACCGAGATCTTCAGCGTATCGACGCTCTAAATTTCCTATTCGCGCCAATAACAACCAAAGTACAAGGATGGCGCACACCACTTCCCTAATGTATCTAAACACTCATCATTACTACGTGCAAAGTGTATACCGCGCGATATGCTTACCTGTTCTCTTTTCCCTAATCAAGGACAAAACGAACCGTAACTCAAATACACAGCCAACTGAGTGTTAAACACATCACGTCAAGGAATAAGATAAGACTTCATTTCAGCAAACAAAGCATACACAGACACACAGCACACCAATCAAGCACAAACGAGCCTCCTTCTGAAGTTCGCGGGAGGACCTTTAAACCAGATTGGACGAAGAAGATGTCACACCAATGATCAACAGGCGACACGTCCAATCAGGAACCTGAGAGCAAGCAGCAGAGCAATAACAAAAGAGGGAGGGACGAGAAAGAAAACAAGTACACACCTATGCGCATAGCACGTAACAGTACACTTACGTGACCTTAAGTTTATCTTAAGAAGTACTAAAGAATCATTTTATAGTATATTAAGTACAAAAATAGTGCGCGAAAATAGAGCACTTTAAGTACATTATGGAAGTGCACTTGTTTCTCACCTGGGTAGGCTTTCATCTTTAGGGGGAGACCATTAGATACAACGATACAAATGACCTAAATAAACAGTATTTTACTGTGCTTATGAAAACTGTATTACTGTATAGTAAGTAATTAGACACAATTATCTATTAAAGTAAGTTACTTAGTTAAGAGCAGTGAGTGATTCTCATGTTTTCTTTTGTTGTTTGATTAATATTACTAACCTAATATAAGAAATGCATGGATCCGTTATACTGACACACATCCAATATTTTCGTAACTGTTTATGTTTATTTAAGACATGTTTAACTTCTTGGATACTCCTCAAGACAGCAATTGTGACATAATATTATGTGTATTTGCTTATTTGCTCAAAAAGATGCGAAAGTGAATGACCCGATCTCATGAAAGTGCATTTCAATGCTACAATTTTCTGTTTCTATTTGGTGTGCTATTTATATGCAGAAACTGACTTTGGCGTACTTATGATACGCACCTTCCTCACACCCCTAAACCTAACCATTTCACATACTTTTGAAAAAATAGGCACGCCATATTCATGCACGCCAAAGTCAGTTTCTGCGTATAAATAGCACACCAAATAGAAAATCATGGCATTGAAACGCACTTTCATGAGACCAGGCTGGCGTGCTGTCCGTACAATGCCACTCAAGTCAAGTCAAGTCAAGTAGAGCTTTACTGTCATTCCGCTACATGTGTGGACATATAGTGGAACGAAATGTCGTGTCTCGCAGGACCACGGTGCTACATACCAGTTAAACATACATAAACATCGGAAGTATAAGGAAAATAATAGAGCTATACAACAGTTAACTGTCTGACTATACATATACTATAACTGCTATAACTACTATACATAGTTGACTACACATACACAAACTGAGACTGTACAAAAACTTTACATACATACTGTACATGAAATTGTGCAAAAGAG
>JAFVLL020004301.1:0-32884 GCA_021397915.2 Tor tambroides | reverse complement strand
ATATGTGTATATATATTTGTGTGTGTGTGTATGTATATATGTGTGTATATATATATATATATGTATGTATATATGTATATGTATATGTATATATATATGTGTGTGTGTGTGTGTATATATATATATATATGTGTGTGTGTGTGTATAATATATATATATATATATGTGTGTGTGTGTGTATAATATATATATTAGTGTTTTGTAATGTAATGTAAATTTTCATTTCTAGATTACATTTTATCCTAGTATGATTGATTTACTATGTTCAAGACGCAAAATGTCATTTTTGGAGTTTGTATATTATATTTCAGGGTTCAGCGACAGTTCAAACTCCTTCTAAACGCGTGTGGCCCGCTTTTGTTAAATGCACATATGTAACCCCATGTTTCTGAGGCCTTTCATCGCGCCCGGCTCATTTTGTTTGCCAGTACTCGCTCTCCTCAGGGAAACGCGGCGCGCACCGTTGCCATGAGAGATGCCTTTCACCGACAGCCGCTGCCAAAAGCGTACTGGTTTTTTGGCTCGGGAGGGGACAGGGGGCGGCTCTGACCTGCATCTTATTCTCCTCGTTGTTGTCTTGGCTTTGTTTTCAATTCCCCGAGAGCTCTTTAGCCTCTAGCCACTGACATGGCCGAGCCAAAGGGAGACAGACCGAGTGGAAGAAGGGGGCAGGGGGAAAAAAGCGCCAAAGTGGACCTCTGGAAATGGTTTGTGTCCATGGCAACGAGGGGAAGCTGGAAGATGGATTTGCAGTGTAATTCAAATCAGCCCCATTTGGTGGAGTTTGTATTGTATTACTGTTCCTACTGAAGGGCTCTTGTGGATTCGGGAAAATTAGCGGTACAGTGTCTGGTAGAAAGGACTGTGGTTAAAAGCTTTAGCAGGCCTATTATTATGCGCTCGTCTGATGTGATGGATCTGTCGTAGGTTCTGTTGGGTTGCTGTGTTTGTTAAGAGCACGCAGGTCTCTCACGAGTGTCTCTCAGTGTTCATTAATGTTCTATTCATGGTTGGGTCTGTCAGTGACTGCACATTCACTGGTTGACCTCACTCACGGCTCTAGGTGTGCTCACAGATAGCACACTACTGGAGACTTGTGCTAATTGTGCTGGAGGACTGGATGCTTCTAGGCTGATAGCACATGCGCGTCATTAAGACGTTCATTCATCTGAAACCTGTTTTGGAGCATCATCTGCTCTCAAAAAATACCATGCTGCTCAACATCCAGCACTCCAAATGTTTGTGAATCAGGTGTTTTTGAGATGTTTTTCATGTTTCTACACAAACACAGCACTCAAGAATAGGTTTATTTTTTGTGTATTTAATTGTTTATTTTTTGAGCCATGTTCAAAAACATGTATTCAATGTGTGTTGATGTGCATCCACATCATTTTTATTGTAGAATATTATATCATAAATTTGAATAAATTCGGTAATAATAGTACATTATGTAAATAATTATATATATTCTTATTTTTAATTTATTCGTTATCACTAATATTTTAAGAAATTAATATTATATAATAAAACATGCAATAAAAATGTACTAAATATTTTAATGAAATATTTAAAGATTTTCTACCAAAAAAAATCTATGAAAATGTATATGTATATTACCGTTACTTCACATATTACTGTTATTTTACTACATTTTACTATATATATTTTTGATGTTTTAGTAATTTGTTGTTTTTTTGTCATTTTTAGTACTTCTTTACTTTCATTTTTATTTCAGTTTTTATTTTATTACATCAAGTTCAGCTAAATTGTGATTTTTTTTTTTTTTTTTTTTTTCCAGCTAATGTTTGTTTAAGTGACAAAAAAAGTGTTTTTATGGTTTTAATTGTAGTTTCAGTTTAGTTTTAGTTAACTGTTATGATATATTAATTATATTATTATATTGTTAATTTTAATCAATTCTGTAAAAATATTATGTAATTATATTGTTTATACATGTATAAATGCATAATATATTTTAATGAAATATTTAAAAAAAAGATTTTCTACAAAAATATATATATAAAAAATTATATGCATATTACTGTTTATTTACATGTTACTGTTATTTTACTACATTTTAATATATTTTTTTTTATCATTTGAATTCATTTTAGCTGTAGTTAAATCTTGAGTAATTTGTCTATAAATATTAGTTTTATTTTACCTTTATAGTTTTAATTAATATTCTGAATTCTTTTTCATTTTAGTTAATGTTTTAGTAATTAGTTTGTTTTTTGTCGTTTTTAGTACTTTTTTAATTTTAATTAATATTTCAGTTTTAGTTATTTTATTACATCAGGTTCAGCTAAATTATGTGTGAGTTTTTTTTGTTGTTTTTTTCAGGTAATGTTTGTTTTCAAGTAACAAAATCTTTTTAGGGGTTTAATTGTAGTTTCAGTTTAGTTTTAGTTAACTATAATTATATTATACTAAATAAAATGTGTATAATATTTTTACTTGGAACATTTTTATTTTTATTTTTTAGTTTTTATTCATCTGCTAGCATTGTTAAAATGTCATATTTCAGAATAACATTTCCAAACTTTATGAAGTATGCAATTCTGTTCTTTTTAAGAACTGAATGTACTGTGGAAAGTGTCATCACTTCAAATCTAGTGCATCATGTTTCTGAAAGATTGCAACCAAGTGGGAAAGTCAAGTGAAAGAAAACCGTTGTTTAAATCTCTGATGACTGATGTCTACAAACCGTAAAGGTGGTGTACCAGACAGACGTCCTGAAAGGCACCAAGAAAAACTGTTGTCTTGTCAATAAGCCCTCACTCAAACAGGTGGACGCTTCTTCCATCGTTCCTCTCACTAATCAGAGTCAAAGACACAATTGACCCAGAGTCTCTCAGAGCACTTAGCCCTTCACGTATATCAATTAATGCACACCATCGATTTCTCTCGCCCCGTATTTCACCCCTCACTCCATCTTAACAATCTGTCCACCCAGTCACCTCAGACGGCCGCTATTGGAGTTCTCCATCATGAAAGGCCACTGGAGTTTTCAAGGCTTCTATCCCATTTCTGCCCTAGTTCTTCATTTACACAGGGTTCAATGTGACCTTAGGAGTAATAAAGCAATATTACTTGGCCTGGAATTGGGGGGAGACCAGTGGAAACCATCCTGGAATTATCCTCATAAGGAGGACACCGAATATGGAAGCATAATAGATTTCTTCGAAATTGGAATAGCTAAGCTGGTACTCAGAGAGTGAAGCTCTCAGCTGGGGAGAAATGAGTCAGTTCAAACGGGATCAGTTGCACAACCTCTCCTCAAACTAGTTCAGATGGAGAGACAACGAGAAAAGGGTCGTAGAAGAACGAAATGAATGGAACTTGGACTTTAGGTAAAGGTTAAAGTCGTAGTTTAACCAAAAATGCAAACCCACAAACCCGTATGACTGTTTTTCTTCTGCGGAAGACCAGACGGAGGTATTTTGAAGAGCATCCAAGCAGCTGTTTTCCGACAAAAAGCACCATTAAAGTAGCCCACATGACTCACGCAATATATTCCAGGCCTTCAAACAATAGCTTTGTGTGATAAACAGACCAGATCTCAGTAGCTTTTAAATCCCGTTCACTTGTTGCTGAATGACTCCTGTGAGTCGTGTTGGATGTGTTTGGTAAATGCATAAATGTGAAATGTGTCATTTGTTCATGGACTTGGTGTGTCAGGAGGCATTGCACCAGGTTTGACGTCAATTACTGCAAACGTCGTTGGTCTTCTAGTTTAAATATGTGCATGTGTAAATGAGATTTTCAGTGAAAAACAGCAGTGACCAAGTCAAATGGACCAATTTTATGTTGCTTTTCTGTGATTTTGTTGTATGAAAAAGAGCAGCTCAGAGATATATTTCCTTTCTAATATCTTATTTAGTGCTCCTCGGAGTAAAAGTAAATCAAATGAAGTATTAAATTATGCATAATTTTATGCTAAATTATGTTTGTTTGTTTATGCAAGACATTTATGTTAAATGAATAAATGTGAAATGTGTAATTCATGCAAGCACACACCGTATTTAAACTTGGTGTAAACAAGCCGCATTGTGCCATGCCTGACAGTAGTGATCAAACATCATTCATTTTCATACATCTTCTAGTTTAGTTTAAATATGTGGATGTGCAAATGAATTTTTCAGTGAAAAAAAAAAAACAGTAAGTCATGTGGACCAAATGTAACGTTTTGTTTTTGTTTCTTTCATTAAATGAAAAAGAGCAATTTATTTTATTATTAATATCTTTGTTCCTCAGAGTAGATGTAAATTAATTATTAAATGTAGAATAATAAAAAAAAAATTATATATATATATTTTTTTATTCATTCATTCTTTCATTCATTCATTCTTTCATTCATTCTTTCATTCATCCATTCATTCTTTCATTCATTCTTTCTTTCATGCATTCTTTTTCATTCATCCATTCATTCATCCATTCTTTCATTCATTCTTTCTTTCATTCATTCATTCATTCTTTCATTCTGTTTATAATAAATGAATAAATGTGAATTTTGTCATTCGTGCATGCACATATTTATTTATTTATTGTTTGTTTGTTTGTAATATTTTTGGTATTCCTCCAAAAGAAGGAATAAATGTAAATAAATAGTTGAAATATTTATAATATATATTTATACTAAATTATACTACGGGGCCGTTGAATGCTTGGATCTGATTGGCTGACGAACGTTCTAAGGTGTGCAATTATTGTCAGGGAAACGCACGGCGAACGTAGTTCCAGGCAGTTCTTGACCGCATTACAGTTCCGTGTCACTTCGCCAAATGATTTCAGTTTTTTCAAAAGGTCTTACAACAACAAAATAACCAAAACCCACAACGACACTGGCCGAACACATAAATATAGTTAGCAATGGGATTAAAAACGACAGATCAGTTCCATGTTTTGCCACAAAATCATGTTTTATTATGTACATAAAGCACATACTCTATTTCTCCCGCTCTCTCTCCCTTACAGACAGACAGACACACACACACACACACACACACACACACACACAAACATACGCGCTAGCTCTGACGACTTTGTCAGTAAATAGTTTAGCAACTGAAAAGAACATGACATTTCTCACAAGCGAAGCGAGGTAACAACGGCACTGTTCATGAGGAAAATGAACTTAGTTTCACCAGTAGAGACGCTGCTGCCAAACACTTTTGAGAGACAGACTCAGAGAGGTAGGCTAATTCACACACGCTCAATCTCTCTCTCTCTCTCTCTCTCTCTCTCTCTCTCTCTCTCTCTCATATAACTTAGTTATTAGCTGCATTTGTCTGCTATCAACGGCTCAAGCCTCCGTTACGGTTTAAAATGATGTTTTGGAATTAGCAACGGAGGCGATGGATGAGATGCGGAAGAAATAATCCTACTCACAATAGCGATTTTTAAGTACAAAAACCAGACGAATCCCTTGAAATATATCATCTGATCGATGTCTTGAGGTGTGGCAACCGTAGTATAAGCGGAATAATTGACTCCGGGCCGTTGAATTATTAGAAAAATAATGCACACCCGAGGTGGTGATATTTTTCTAATAATTCAACGGCCCGGAGTCAATTATTCCTTACTTAATTAACACATGAGTTTGAAGCAACATAAGGGTTACATGATAACATGCTGATCATTTTTGAGTGATCTATTCCTTTAATGTAGTCTTCTTCATGGCCATGAATGACATCTGAAGGTTACTGGTTCAATCCCTGCGCAATCCCCTTAACCACAAGTTGCTCCAGAGCATTTGTCCCTGTACAGCGTTCCACAAGTCACTTTGAACAAAGGCGTCCTCTAAACGACTGCTTGCTTACACTGAGCATTGTTTCACTGTATGCTTCCTGTCATAGGCAATTTACAGCACTCGTTGAGTTCCCGTCCCAGACTGGCTTGCCGTACACGCTGCGTGTCGAGAGGGATCAATACGGTCTTCAAGGAAGCGGTCGCATATTGTTGTCACCTGGGTATTCGTGTCCTGGGAGCCACCTCAGGACCACCCTACCTGAGAAAGGTGGCGATGTCTCATAAATCACATTAGTTCCAGTTCACCAGGAAGACAAGTGCAGTTTAATTGGACCAAAACTCATTTCGCGAATGCAGGAAAGAGAGAAAAACGAAAGCAAAAAGGGGCCGGAAGGCCTTGAAGGTGCATGTACCGAGAGATATCCTTTTCTATCTCTTTAATTAAGACTGCTCCTGTTTCTTTTTTCTTTCCTTAGACATATGGGCATAATTAAGGGAAAACAAATCATTACTGCTGTGTGCATTGCTGGTGAATAATGGCATTGTCACTATCGACTGCGCTTGCTTCATTTCCCAGACAGACAGGCGCGCTGGAGGTAAAAATGCAGCGTTTTGCTGTCGCTGGTGGAAAATAATGCCATCTTAGACATCGTGATGAGTTGGATACCTGGCCACCCCCCCCCCCCCCCCTCCTCTCTACGTGTCTAGTTGTGAGGTGTTTGATGCAAGCCTGCGCTTTTACAGGCTTGTTCTCTGTCTCTCCTCCGTGTGTGTTTTTCATTAGAGTCTCTCCGGAGTGGCCTCAAAATTAAAGCGCATTTAATTTAGTGAGGCTCGTTATGCATCATCAGCTTATACTGTACTTCTCGCCGCTGACATATAACAGTAATCAACAATAGGGCTGAAGTCACTAAAATATGACTTGATTTGGAGCGAGGTTGGTGTATTTTAATGCGGCGTGTCACGAATGGCGGCGCAAACATTGTTATAATAGATGATCGGGGTCGGGTTATGATGAGGCTTTGTGTACATTAGTGTAAGCCTCCTCGTTCGCGGGCTAACACAAGCGCTGGCGACTTTTAACTCCACTTAACACATCTAACGAACATGCCAGTTTTATGAATGCTTTAATATCTGGCAGCTTCCCTGCAGTTGTGCTTATGAGGAAAGCAGGCCAGCTCACTCCCACGGACGCTCGGCGGCAAAAACAAATGAAAGCGCATAGGAAGAGTGTCGGAGCAGCAGTCATTGTTACTGCAGGGACACGTCCCTCATACGCTTACACATTTCTGTGCTTGTCTCTTTTGGTTTTGAGAGATAATCATTACCCTTAAAGGGATAGTTCACCCAAAAATGAAAATTCTGTCATCATTTACTCACCCTCAAGTAGTTCCAAACCTGTATGAATGTTTGTTCTGCTGAACACAAAGGAAGATATTCTGAAGAATGACCTCTCACACACAGATATAAATCTACACATTTCTGCCATTGCATGGTATACGAGTCCGTTCTGCCCAACGTGTAGCTCCGTATCGGCAGCATCAAAAGCGTTTTGTATTGTTGATCCATTTGGAGGGACTGTGGATATCTGTGGATATTTGACGTGCATTGGTCTGAGTGGACAGGGAAAAAGAAAATCATGCTCACTGAAGCTTGAACGAGACAGGCCGCTGCTCTCGGCGAACGCCTTATCGAGCCAGCGCCGCCAACTGCAGGCTATTGTGCGGGCCGGGATGTTTCTGTTTACTCATCCGTTTGTTTGTTTGCTTGTTTGTTTCCAGGTGCTCCAGAAAGGAAGCCTGCGAGAAGTGGGCCGAGCCTCTTCATTTCAGTACGGAGCTGAAACAGTGTGTTGACATCACTGTCACTCCTGATAACATGTCTGTGACCTCCGCTTCCACACAGGTGATTGAATTTTATATGCTACTCCAGAAGCATAAAATCACTCCGGTGTAGTGCAGGAACCATCTTCATAATGCATTTTTATCATGGACACTCACAACGGCGTCCTTTTATGAGTGTTGCTTTTACAGTATAATGAATGCTTTGATAAAAAAAAAATACACTGTATCAAAAGGTGGAAATGAGGGATGGTTCACCCAAAAATAAAAATTTTGTCATTATTTACTCACACACTCACAACCTTGTAGAGCTTCAGCAAAGAGGAAGATTTTCAGTAAATAATCACACAGATCTAACATATGGCATCAGAAGACTTTTATTATGCATTCATGGTGCTTTTTTGTCATTTTAGACCCAGTTTTTATTGTAATTATATGGAAAGGATTATATTGAAATTTACATTTATGCATTTAACAAAAGCAGTTTGTCAAAGAGACAGCAGTATTCATAATATACAATGTCAGATTTATTAGAAAACTAGATTAGGAAGGAAGTTAGAGAAAAGAAAAGAAGAAATGCAAAGTAATAGAAGAAATAGAAGTGTGTGTGTGTTTTTTAAATAGATTATAAATTATTTAAAGAATATTCTTCCATCTTTTGTGTTTCTTGAAATAATAAATAAAAATTAAGCTATTTTAGTAAATGCTATAAAATATTGACCAGTTTATGATTATAAATGATTTAAATATTTTTGAATAATCTGAATAGTTTTGGATAATTTTGGATAATAAAAAATACTAAGTCTGATTATCTTAAACATATTTTTAAAATGTTGGTGCATTTAAAACGGTGCTCAAACCAGGAAAAAAAAGAAATTCTAAAATGTATGGTTCTGGCTCTACATATACATCTGGATTATTAGACAACTAGATTAGGAAGGAAGCTTGAGAAGAGTACTATAGAAATGCTGAAGCTATACATTAGAAATAGAAGATTATTTATAGAGTATTATTCATTTATAGAATATTCTTCAGTCCTCATCTTTTGTGTTTCTTGTAAAAAAAAAAAAAAAAAAAAAAATCTCATACACATTTAAAATGACAAGGATTATTATGTAAATGATGACAGAATTTTCATATTCCGGTTATTTTTTTTTTTTTTTTTTTTTTTTTTTCAATTAATGCTTACAGAACCGTGCTAAAATGCTGTTTTCATGATGATCTAGCATGTCTGACAGGAGAACATGTTTGTGTTTGTGCTCCAGCTGAGCGTGAAGGTAGCTAACGTCCCGAACCTCTCCGCTGGAGTGACGTGTGTGTTTGAGGAGCTAACAGAGAGTCCAGGAGAAGTGCTAGCCAAAGGACAAATCCTCTGCATGTCCCCATCCCTGCGGGATGTCCCATCTGTCACCCAGGGATACGGTAAGAAATATGAAATTCCATTTAAAATGCATTCATTGTCGGCAGTGTGATGATGACTTGGGTTTTTTCTATTGGGATATGATTGGATCTTAAAGGGTTACTCCACCCCAAAATGAAAATTGTCATTAATCACTTTGTCATTAATTACTGGGCAGTCAATGGGACAGTCACAAGCCTCCCGGGTTTCATCCAAAATATCTTAAATTGTGTTCTGAAGACGAACGAAGCTTTTACGGGTTTGGAACGACATGAGGGTAAGTGATTAATGACAAAATTTTCATTTTGGGGTGGAGTAACTCTTTAAAAAAAAACATTAAACCTTTCTTTAACCTTTGAGCCATTGTCTTTACTAATTAAGACTCTTAATAAGGGTAAACACAACGGTTTAATTTGACTTGAATGAAAATGAGGCTGAGGGACAGATGTGTAATTCATTCAACAGGTTGTTTTAATGTCCTAGACCATGTTTTATTTACACAATCCATGTTTTCTGAATTTTTTGTCCTCTAGAAATAGTCTAGAAAATGTATTTTCAATGCAACCTCAAGTTCAACCCATTTTCATTCATGTTATATTGAATATGGCATCTACCCTGACAAGGTCTGAACAGCAAATGATCTCTCGTTTAGTTGACTTACTGACAGCACTAATGGCTTCTTTAATCATCATAATATCATATGTCTAATATTGTAAATAATTTAGCATGGGCTCGTCCTGCTGAGTCTTGGTTCCTCCCAATGTTTCATTCTCTTGTTGCCCTTTTCATCCTTTGGGGATTTCCTTCCCAACATCACGTATTCAGAAAAAAATGGAATCTGAAAAGCAGCACAACTGTTTTTAAGATTAATAATAATCAGAAATGTTTCTTGAGCAGCAAATTAGCATAGTAGAATGATTTCTGAAGGATCATGTCACACTGAAGCCTGGAGTATTGATGCTGAAAATTCAGCTTTGCATCACAGGTGTAAATTGCATTTTAAAATATATTCAAATAGAAAACTATTTCACAATATTACTGTTTTTGCTGTATTTTTGGTCAAATTATTGTAAATGCAGCCTTACTTCATTTATTCCTAACCATTTGTTTATACATTTAATCATCTCATGTTTAATCCCTATTTAATTTGGTGTGACCAAACACAAATACAGTTCAGTATTTCGATTTGAAGTTTGTGGAAACATGTTTTTAATCTTTCAACAGGCAGACAGACTGAACATCCGTCACTCACGACCTCGTTTTCATTTGCGTCAAATGAAATCCATCTACTCTGACCAAGTCTATTAAGCTGCTCTGCAGAGCTGCTTGGAACAAATTGCGCTTTAGAAATAAAATTTAATTTGATTTAATTTTTCCCTTCCGTGTTTCCCATTTTGTGCCCGTCTTTTTTTTACATTTTATGATGACTGATAATTACATGAATCTCTTCTGAGCCTCCTGAAGCTTTGAGACCTACTTCATTTCCCCCCTTTTCATTTTTTTTCTGGTTTTTAAGGTACTCTAAGAATTCAGAATCTCCTGATGGTAACTTTTAGACTCCGGAAGCCTGGTATTCCCATTAATAACAATTATTGCATGTCCAAATGGAAATATTATGTCAATTATAGTGAAGTGAGGCCCACAAGTATAATTTGATGGGCAGAGATGTAGTCATTATGGAACGCAAAAGGGTTGCTGAGTTTGAAACATAAGTGCATTTCGCTCACAGATGGAAGAAGTGGATAAATGGTCTCGCAATCAAATATATTAGAAACGTGAACATTAGTGAGTATATGTGCACTGCGCTGTCTGCATTAGACCATCAGCGCCAGTTCAAACGGGCCTTCTCACGCTAACCTCATTTCTCGTGCGTTTTCTTTGCCTTTCTCTTCATTACTGTCTCTTTACGTTCTTTTCCAGGCGATAAACGGGTCGTGAAGCTCTCTCTGAAGTCCGAAGAGACGGGTCTCAAATTCATCACCACCGATTTCATCTTCTACAACTGCAGCGTCTTGCAATCGTAAGTGCGATGGTCAGAGATGTCTCTGTGATGTGTGAAACGTCCAGCCGGGTTTGATTGGATTCGCAGTCATTGAACTAGTTTTCTTTACAGCCGCCGTTGTCAGCAATTTTGCTTTTTTTTTTTTCCTTTTTTTTTTTCCCCCTCCTATTGATTCAGCACTTTTCGTCCAGCCTCACATCTTTGCTCTTAAAACAGCCAGCGCAGCTGCTGGAATTTTTCACATTAAAGAAATTAAATTGAAGTTCTTTAAAACACACTAGAAAATGAAAGAGGAAACTGAAGTCCAATGGTTAAAGCTCTTGGTGTTTAACATGATGGTTGCAGGTTCAAATCCAGGTAATAGCAGTCCAGAAGTTACTGATTTTATTAATCAAGTCACCTTATTTTCTTTTATACAAGTCATTTTATACAATACAGATTGTGTCAAAGCAGCTTCACAGCTGTAAACAGAGAAATATTATTAATACATTAATATTAAATTATTAATCTTGTAAATGTTTATTTCTACATACTTAATATTCAATGTGAAAATGTTATCTTTAATGCATTTTGAGCTAAACTTTAAAATATTGTATTAAAATATTCATGTAATTATAAAACAATACATATACATTAACATTGAAAAATAATAAATGCTGTGAACGTTATTGTTCATAATACTGATACTGAATGCATGAATTAATCTTAAATAAAACCTTATTGTAAAGGCTTACGGTTCATTATGAAGTGATAAGCTACATTTAAAAAAAAAAATCTGTCAGTTTGTGGTCAAATCATGATGGCTGAAATTAAATTGGCTTTACTGATACAGACAAACACAAGACAGATGTGTTGTGATACTCACTGAAAGCAGAAGATCTGGAGCTGGATTAGACAGATGTTTGTAGATAAGGCAGTGTTTGTGTGTGTGTTTGCGTAATCAAAACCACATGAATAATTTAATCCAGAGTGCTTATTAAAATTGTAAAAAAAACATCTCCCTTTATCAGAGCTTTATTTATTAGTATCTCTGTTTCTATTTGTTAATAACTCTTCCTTAATATTTCTGAATGTTACATTTTTTATATATAAAGAGGAGTTTCATCATATTAGTGTGATTTAAAGAGTCATTCTTGCATCTGTCTGCAATTGTTTTTGCATGTAAACATGCGCTAGTTGGACATCTTTCACCATTGTCTTGTGTGTTCACTGCCTTTTTTAGCGTCTATTTTTCAGCACTCCATTTTTTAAGATGCTGCCATGTTAAAAGGAACTCATTTTTTTTTTTTTTTTTTTTTTTAAAAACAGTTTTCTGGACACAAGAACATTTCTTATGTGCACAGTCTTTAAGGAAGATATGAGACCCCCTTTGAAAAAAAAAAAAAAAAGAATTGTAATCATAATATTCAATGGACCCTTTTCACAGACTGTGATGCATTTACACAGTTATGAATATTATAAATCTAGCTAAATGAATAATTGGGGTCATTTTTTTAAGAATAATGTATAATGCTATACTTTATATTACCTTGCCATTACATTTCAGAAAACTAGTCATAGCTGCTGCATGATTGTTTCTAATACAACAGGTATTTTTTCATCTTTTGGAAAGTCATAGATCTTGTGGATATTTTCATTTGCTTTTAATGTAGTTTCCGTTCACCACTATAGAAGTTTACCCAACTCTGATGACTTATGCCCTAGCAGCTATAGGAAAAAAGTTGGCTTCTTTGATAGAGACCTCACCTGTTTACTTATTATAGAATATGCATTGGAACGGCCTTTTTTCTTCATAGTTTTGTTGCTGATGTGAGATGTATTATTGAAGTGTACCCTTAACCAACTTTTTTTTCTCTATTCAGATAGCATGAGTACTTTTTACACAATTATTGCCTTTGTAGAAAATTCAGGACATTACGAAGATGCCTGTTGTGTGGAGGGTCAGTTCACCTAAAAATGAAAATTCTGTCATGGTTTACTCACCCTCCACTTTTTAGAAAACCGTATGAGTTTCTATCTTGTGCTGAACTCAAAAGATATTTTGAAGAATGCTGGTAACCAAACAGCCATTGACTTCTGTAGTATTTTTTTCATACTATGGAAATCAACTGTTTGGTTACCAACATTCTTCAAAATATCTTTTTGCTGCAAGAAATTCATACAGGTTTAGAACAACTTGTGGGTCAGTAAATTATGACAATTTTTATTTTAGGGCTGAATAATTTTAATATAGTGAAAATTTTTCTTTTTTTTAATCTAATGCAAATATGCAATATTTGTTTTTATTTTAACTTTTGCAACATTTATGGGTTTTTTTTTTGCTTTTGGAAAATTCTTTTTAATTGGATGTTTGAGTTGTTCTGAGAACCTCATTTAAAAACAAAAAAACATCTGTAAATTTCTCAGAAACCAACAAATGCTCTACTGCAATCATAATTTTGCTTAAAAATACACAATAAGTTCCCATTGGCCGTAAAGAAAGAGCGAGTTGCAGCTCCATCTGTGGTCAGTAAATGAGTGTAATTGCTCCAGAGGTGTTAGCGCTGGTGTGTAATTGCATTGCGGTCCAGCTGTTGGCTGCTGGGATGATTTCCGTTTGAGGTTCAGGTCATTTTTGCACTCCGTTCACGCGGTCGTCTGCTTCCGCCTCGTCAAGTTATTTATATAGCACTTTTTACAGTACAGATCGTTTAAAAACAGCTTCACAGTAATAAACAGGAAAATGGCAATGCAGAGTTCTTAAATTAAAGGGATAGTTCACCCAAAAATGAAAATTGTCATTGTTTACTCACTGTTATTAATTACTCACCCTCATGTCGTTCCAAACCCGTAAGACCTTTGTTCATCTTTGGAACATAAATTCAGATATTTTTTGACGAAATCCAAGAGCTTTCTGACCCTCCATGAACAGCAAGGGTCCTATCACAGTCAAGGCACAGAAACGTAGTAAGGACATTGATAAAATAGTCCATGTGAAATCAGTGGTTCAACCATAAATTTATGAAGCTACGAGAATTCAACGAGTATCACGACGCATGCGTGTGGTGCTGCTGACGTAGAACACGCATTCGCTGCACCTTATTTACGAGCAGAGGAACACACGCATACGTCGTGGAACTCTCGATAATGGTGGCAGACTGTCCCAGGAGAGAAGAAATCATTCAATAAAGTTATTTTCACAAGAAGCTTGTGAAGCTACGAATTCTCGTAGCTTCATAAAATTACGGTTGAACCACTGATGTCACATGGACTATTTTAACGATGTCCTTACTACCTTTCTGGGCCTTGATTGTGATAGTTGCGTTGCTGTCTATGGAGGGTCAGAAAGCTCATCAAAAATATCCTAATTTGTGTTCTGAAGATGAACGAAGGTCTTATGGGTTTGGAACGACATGAGGGTGAGTAATTAATGACAGAATTTTCATTTTTGGGTGAACTATCGCTTTAAGAAACCAACAGAACATCAGCTGTAACATTGCTCTAAAAAGACAGTATTGTCATTAAACAACTCAATTTAGTTTAGTAACAATGTCAATATTATGAATCAAACTCAGTTCAACTCTAAAGGAGCTCAGGTCAGTTTGCCGTCGATTCGCAGTCACGCCCAAACTCTGTCCTGAGAGCTATCCACGTTCTATATATTTATGTTCATTTGCACTTCAATCATTGTGAAGTCGATGCAGTGGGTGGAGACGTGTCGTGCGTCCCGGAGGACAGGAACCCCTCGTTTATTTCCCTCCATCGCTCCTCCTTTTATTCGAGCGCTTTACATCACTTAACCCAGTCAGCCAGCACAATCACACATTGTTAGCGCCTCCTTTGTTTTTCCGAATCCATTTCGGCCGTTCCAGTTGTGATTTGCATGGAAATGGGAGGGAAATGCGAATTAGTTTATCAAAGGAAGGAAAGCGGAAAACAAAAGGAGGGTGAAATATGACAACTGGAGGGAGCCGCCACGTGACGACAACAATTTGCACCTTGGTGCTGCATATACAGGCAGAAAATTAGATGCGCAAAGCTACACTCAGCAATCCACTCTCTCCGTGTGTGTGTGTGTGTGTGTGTGCACGTGCGTGTGTGTGTGTACTGATCCATTGAGCCGGGCTCGGCAGTTGCCATGGCAACCCACGTCCGAGCGAGGCCCGTTACCTTGCCAGCACGGCCTATAGCCTGTGCCAGATTTCCTGTTTTCACAAAAGCCCTGTGGGAACGTTTAGCCCACCGATTGTCTTTGCCTCTGGTGACGCCGGTGGACAGCACCCACTCATCTTCGTCCTCCTGCCTCCATCTTTATTTCCCACATTTCTTCAGCCACCCAGACCTAAAGGTCCTTCCCCAGCCCCCTCTTAACCTCCTCTTTCCCTGTGGGATAATGACCACCTGTGATGTGAGAGAGGGGGCAAGGGAGTAAGCCGTAGTGCATTTCAGGATATTTTATTATGAAATGGCTTATATAAAGCCGAAACTCTTTATTCTGTTTCATCTTCCCATGCAGCTGTTAGCGAGGGTGTCTTTCTGCTGCTAGTTAGTTTTGGATGTGAATGTGGGCATTCATTATACATGTGAAACTCTTTTGTGTTTTATTGCTCAACCTAGATATGCGTGGCCTCAAGTTACCAGGAAGTGCATATCAAAGGACAACTGTGTCCTCTCTCACCGTTTTTATGAGTAGTTGGTAGGTTTTCAGGGGCAGTTGCGAAGCTTAAAGGGATAGTTCACTTTGAAATTAAAATTTGATATCTATCAGCTTACCCCAAGGGCATCCAAGATGTAGGTGTCTTTTTTTTCTTCAGTAGATCCAATTTTGATATTTTTAGGTCAAACTGTTCTGGTCTGTCAGTCATATAATGGCAGGTGTAGGTCACTGTAACTATAAGAGGGAAAAAGAACATGCACAGAGAAATCCAAATTGGGCAAATTTCCCCATCGTAACTACACATTGATGGCCTAAGACACGAAACGAGCGGTTTGTGTGAGAAAACGAACAGTATTTATATCGTTTTTTACCTCTTGTACACAACCATGTCCAAGTGATCTGAGTGCGCGCACGCATCCGGTGTGTGCGCCAGAGCGCGCGCTCTGGCGCGAGAGATCACTTCCGGCGCTTGCGCAGACTAAGCCAGAGCGCGCGCATCCGGTGTGTGACGTGTGTGCGCGCGCTCTGGCGCGAGAGATCACTTCCGGCGCTTTCCGGCGCTTGCGCAGACTAAGCCAGAGCGCGCGCTCTGGCGCACACACGATATAAAAACGATATAAATACTGTTCGTTTTCTCACACAAACCGCTCGTTTCGTGTCTTAGGCCATCAATGTGTAGTTACGATGGGGAATTGTTTAATTTGGATTTCTCTGTGCATGTTCTTTTTCCCTCTTATAGTTACAGTGACCTATACCTGCCATTATATGACTGACAGACTAGAAAGGTTTGACCTAAAAATATCAAAATTGGATCTACTGAAGAAAAAAAGACACCTACATCTTGGATGCCCTTGGGGTAAGCTGATAGATATCAAATTTTAATTTCAAAGTGAACTATCCCTTTAACAATAAGGAACTTTTGATGAATTTTTTTTTTTTTTTTTTTTTTTTTTGTAAATGCCTTGCAAATTTTGTTTGGTTTTCTGGTATGTATTCTGCAGTGTTACTGTGGTTTCTGCTGATGTGTTAACATAGATGTTTTGTTTGCATTTGTAAAAATGATTTGTAATAGTCTTGGAAGCATCAGTCAGGATGTGCTGAAAACCTACAAAATAATGTTTTTTCATTTTATATATATATATATATATAAGAGTAGTATTGCATGTATATTGCATATATAATTATATATACATCATCCCATCTCAAATTTTGCACAGAATTAAATATGCATTTCTGAGCAAAAAAAAAATTCTAAAAAAAATTGTCTTGTGTATAAGAATATAAATGATTTATATCATTCATCTGTTTCACTATGAAGGCTTGATTTTATCTATTAGGAGTTGATTGGATTGTGAAAAGTGGGTGTTCCATACCAGAATGGAGCCTGATGATAGGATGGGAGGGGTTGGGGAAAGATTAGTGATGTCATCTGAAAATAAAAGATATTTTAGAGGTAGACTTACTCTTTGCTAAAACACATAGTCTGGGATGGACTTTCGCTGCAGGCAGATCTAGAGTTTGTGCACAGTAGTCAAACTGAAATAAAAAATTGACCATATTTATGTTCTTAATACAAGTTTCTGGCCCCGATTCATCTGTGCACATCATTACAAAGGTCAAAAAAAGCAAAATGGTTATTGCATACATTATCCCATCTTGCTCTTAAGTGCATATTGCAATTATATATTTACTGTATAATAACGTTGTTTATTTAAAAATATATATATTGCTTTTTTTTACTTTTGTAATGATGTGCACAGATGAATCAAGGCCAGAACCTTGTGTTAAGAACTTAAATGTGGTGAATTTTTGATTTCAGTTTGACTGTGATGCACAAACTCCAGAGTTGCCTGTGCTGAAAGTCCAGCCCAGAGTCCCAGTGATGGTAAAACACTCACTTCATCAGAGTGTCACCATTTGGCCGTGCTGTGTTTTTCAGCCCACGCTCAAATTAAAGCTGAGTGAATTGATGGGCCTTAAACCCCTGACACAGCATATTGCATATTTCAGGCGAGACTTGCAGATCGGTTTGCAGTATTTACAACGCATTTCAGCAGCAGTGGAGCGCTGCGCCCTCCTCCATCAGCTCTAGTTTGTATCTTTGCCTTCAGCGCGCTAAAAAACACACCCACGCCGAGCCCCCGTCGGCAGTAATATTAGATTTAGCAAGTTCAAATGCACCCATACTGCAAAGAAAAAGCATTAACTTGTTTTAAATGACCCATGATAATCCGTATGCTTTCAATTGTTCCACCAGAGAGCGTTGTGCGAGAAAGCGGCCTGTGTAATTTTGCCAGTGCGAACGTCTGGGATGTTTCAAACGGGAGCAGCGAGAGCGAAACGAGATTATACTGAGCATTGCAGCTCCAGGTGTGGTGTGCTCGGACTGTCGAGTGCTCTCTGAAGGCGATCTGAACCGTGCCTCCGGAGGGAAGGACGTGATTAGGATGGCGTATTGAGTGGGCTTTCTGTACAGGACCAGTGGCAGATGAGAGACAGCGTGAGATGGAAAAAATCGCCCTGCCGGAAGTGTCCACAAACCTTCTCACAGCATGCACTTCATTTCTCGCGGCACGATCGGCCTTTCGTCGGGTACGAGTCCACAGGTGTCGCCTGCTTATGTTTCTCGGCAGGACGTGACTGTTTAATTGGGAATGTCATTAGGGCCGCCATCTAAAAGACTTTTTCAGGGTCGGGTTAATGACTAATTGAGAAGCGGCGCGAACGAGTCGGGTGTTCAATGGCCCTCGAGGATTAATTGTGTGTGTTGAAGTGAAAGAGTGGATTTGTGACATTGACCGCTCAGATTTCCACAGCGGCGTCTTCATTCAGCCTCTACGAGAGTTTAAGTCTGACCCGGGGCTCGTTCAAGATGTTCCCAAGGACAATGATGTGATTTATAGGCAAAGTATTTGAAGAATTGAGGGAATTAATGACTTGAGCCAGAGGTTCAGTTGAGGACAGAGAGTTTAGGTCGCTGTTGAAGATACCAAACAAGTTGTAGTTCCAACTTCTTGTATTTCTGGGAGTAGATCTGGTTTGGTTGCTGGATTTTTTTTTTATTTTTGTATCCCGTTTCCATTGACAGCAAATGCCAAATATTGTCCTGTTTTGTTAGTTTCCATGTCGAAGATCCGGTTCTGCACCGGAAAGTTGGTGGTTTTGAACCAGAAAGTGCTATTTTCATATATATATATATATATATATATATATATATATATATATATATATATATATATATATATAAATATATATATATATATATAAAAATATATATTATGTTATATGTTATAAAATATAATATATAAAATGTTATTTTATTTTTATATGCAGTAATATTACTTGAATATAATGTTATAATAAAATAAATGTATAATTATTTTATTTCTGAAATTTTTTATTTATTTATTATTATTTATTTATTGTTACATCAAAGCCAGCTTGTGATTGCATAAAAACAATGAATTTAATTACTTTGTAAAATATGCTTTAAAACCTTGGAATAAGACCAGGTTTGTTTTGGGGTAGATTTTGTGGTAAAATAGTCATTTATGTTTTGGTTTGACTCTCAAGCCTTTGGAATCGTTTCACAGATGACTTGTTTTATGTGCTCAGAACAGACCTCTCATGTAATTCTCTCTTGTTTTTCTCCTCTGCAGGTGTTCGTCGTGTGTTAGCAGCCCTTTCCCCTGCAACTGGTGTAAATATCGCCACATCTGCACTAATAACGTAGCCGAGTGCTCTTTCCAGGAAGGTCGAGTGAGCAGCGCAGAGGTAAGAAACCAAACTAGACCAGCTAACCAAACAATCCTCTGGTAAATGACGCGTATCAACTAGGGATGGGCAATTTGAGTTATTTTGTAGTCTTAAGTATTCAAACACATAATAAAAATAAAGTCATTAATCAAATATGAAGATAATGCTAACAAATATGACGTTTTGTTGAATTTGCCAAATAGTCTTGTGGTATTCTTTGAAGCAACAGTCAGAATGTGCTAAAAACTACAAGCCAAAAAGTAATGTTTTGCAAAAAAATAAATAAATAAAAAAAAAAAAATATATATATATATATATATATATACATATATATATATATATATATATATATATATATATATATATACATACATACATACATACATATAAAAGTGAATATATATATATATATATATATATATATACAGTGTATATATGTAATATAATATTATGTGTATATATAATATCATATAATATTTTATATATATATATATATATATATATATATATATATATATATATTATATAATTTTTATTTATTTTTTATGCACATTGGTATATGTAAAAACATTACTTTTATTTATTATAGTAAGAAAATTAAATATAAAAGATTTTAAAATAAAAGAAAAAATATGTAAAATAAACATGTACCCTAGATAATGCTTATATTTACTATAATAATGACTATAAAAATTTAAAAGAATAATAATATATATTCTAGATATAAAAACAATGTACTTGACTCATACTTTAAATATTAATCATAAATATTAAAATACTCACCAATTTTAAAACAGCCTGTGCTTTTCTATTGTTTTTAAATGTTGATATTTCATATTTTTTTTAATTATTAGTTTATAACTAATAATAAAAAAATAAAATGGATTTAAAAAATAAAAATGTGAAAATAACAAAAAAAAACTTTTAAGTGTTCTGCTTCTCGTAGCTCTTCGCATTCTCTTCCTACCATAAATTTGAAAATCAATTTGCAAGTAATCTAAATTGTCTTTTTGCTAATCAACTAGTTGGTGCTAAACGAGCGCTTGACTGCTCGATTTCTCATGCCCGTCCCCAGTATAAACCGTTCCAGGCTCGAGGGTTTGATCTGCAGCGGTGCCACGCAGCATAATCAGATTCAGATGTATTATGAGTTCATTTGTGATTCAGTGTGGCTTAGATGACTCACTGTTTCACTTTCTCAAATGAAAGATAGATTCAGATGTTCAGAACGGCTCGTCTGTTCTCAGTTTCCTGCGCTGTGATTTGCCCTAGAGGGTTGGCATTCTTTTAAACAGAGTATGCAAGCTTTTTGCCCTACTCCCTGGAGGAACAGGAAGTGAGTACAACAGAACCACTTATGTGTCCGCCTCAAATTCGCATACAAATTTATAGGAATAGTTCTTCCAAAAAATGAAAATTGTGTTCTTTACTCACCCTCGTGATGTTGTTCCAAACCCATATGCTGGTCGTTTTTATGTGTCATAAGAATAAATAGAAACATACGGGTTTGGAACAACCATAAGGGTGAGTAAATAATGACAGATTTTCTTTTTTGGATCAGCTATTCCTTTGACAATCCAACAAGCCCCTCAAGCTGTGGCAGACCCAACCTCTGGACCTCTGTTTCTCTCACAAGTGTCCATCTGTATGTGTCAATCACACAATCGCTTCTTTCACTCATTGTCTATGAAACACTGGGAACTTTCTCACTCACTTCATTGCTGGAAATTTGAGCCAAGGCATTTTCCCTAGACGTGTGTTTACACTGGACGATAAGAGGAAGAATTGTTGCAAATGTCATTCTGACTCAAAATAGAATTTTCACAAGCTGTTATTAAGGGAGGACATTTTTCTCAGAGCATTCATTAATGGTGTGCTATTAGTTTTTGAAGCATTTGGAATTGTTTTTTTTTTTTCTTGGTATTTTATTTTATTTATTTTTGATTAAATAGACAAATTTATCTGCTGGACATTGAAGGAGAGACTTTAGAGAGCAAAATACTATAAGCCAAATACACAGCAGCAGCTGAAACTGTTTTTACTCCTTTTCTGAATCCTGCTCATGCAATGACACCATATTAACTGGGTTTCCATCCACATATTTATTTTGCAGATTTTGAGGTGTCACAGTATATGAGAATACATTTTTCTATGTTTATGTATAGAAATATTTTTTGATTTTTTTTTTAGGTTTATTTTATTATTTAAATTGTGTTTATTTTAATAAATGTATTTATTGGTAAACCACATTTACCACATTAGGTTTTGCAGTATTTTTATTTGGTAATAAAGCATTTGCATAAATTATAATGGAATTTTATTAGTTTGTTTTATTCAATTGAATTTTTTTTTTAATTTATCAGTTTTCTTTATTTGTAAAACACATGCACCAAAAACTTTTTTTTTTTTTTCAATTTTTTTTTTAAATCTGTTTTCTATGATTAACTTTTTTTTTATTTTAAATGTAATTAGTTTATATGTGACCCTGGACCACAAAACCAGTCTTAAGTTGCTGGGGTATATTTGTAGCAATAGCCAAAAATACATTGTATGGATCATAATGATCCATTTTTCTTTTATGCCAAAAATCATTAGGATATTAAGTAAAGATCATGTCCCATGAAGATATTTTGTAAATTTTCTACCGTAAATATATTAAAATTTCATTTTTTATTAGTAATATGCATTGCTAAGAACTTCATTTGGACAGATTTAAAGGCAATTTTCTCAGTATTTAGATTTTTTCGCACCCTCAGATTCCAGATATTTGAATAGTTGTATCTTGGCTAAATATTGGAATAATGGAAAGCTTATTTATTCAGCTCTCAGATGATGTATAAATCTCAGTTTCGAAAAATTGACACTTATGACAGGTTTTGTGGTCCAGGGTCACATATTGTGTTTATTTTAACACAATGAATTAATTGGTGAAACACATACATTAATGAATTGTTTTTGTAATAATCCAATTTTTCTCAATTTCAGTCTGAAATTTTCGTATGCTTTTTTTTCATATTCATCGTCACACACAAAAATCTTACACACGGAGTCAAAAAGCTTGCTACGGATGTGAAAAACGCACACAGTCAAACCTGATCCGAATTTTTTTATGTTTTGGAGACAATGTGTGGTCATGCAAAGACCTTCACCTGGAAACCATAGCTATTGACCACTAAAATAAATAAATAAATACATCTTGAAATGTCTTGCTGTTGGTTGTCTGGCTAATGGTTGCCATCCAATTTTTTCTTTTTTTTTTTTTTAACAGCCGTGAGACACTAAAATGTAGTTTTGGGTTATCGCTATGTAAGCCATTGTGGTTTTGCTTCTGAACGTACACATTTGCAGATGTCACTGAAAAAACTTTGGGCTTAGAAACTTTTGCTCTTTTTTGGACCTGCATAAGCAACCAGATCACTCTAGCAACCATTAGCAAATTGTGTCATGTGCAAACTCATTTTCTGCACAATTGTAAGAATCTAGTGGCGTCATTTTTATTTCCATTCTGCAAAGCCGATTTGAGTCAATCACAGCTTCATCCTGTTGATTTTGTAACTCTCGGTTTGGCGCTGCTGAGCCGTGATGGATGTACGAATGTTTTCAGGGTGTCTACAGTGTAATCCCTTCCAGAATTTCAGGTGCTAATGAGTATCAAGCCAAATAACTTTGCCAACTTTTTTGTTGGTGCCTTTTGTTTGTGGTTACTGATGTTTGAAATAGGCCCAAGTGTTTAATGTCTGGGTTGGTGTCGTGTTTCCAGCCAAGATTCTGTTGCGGTGAGGGAAAATAATAGTCTAAGCACAGATTTGGCCCAATCTGTGAATAGATTTACATCTTGTATTCCCGCCCCCTCCTTTTTCTTCTCTCCTTTTCTCCATTTCTTTCTGTCTTTTTACTTTTCATTTCTGGTCGGAGCTCATTATTGCACACTTGACTGAGCTGTAGGCTGCTGGCTTCACAGGTTGAGAAGTTACTGCTGCCTCTTTGTGTTGTCTGAGTTTTGACCGTGGAGTGAAGGGAAAGCAGCACACGTGACTCTCCGGCTGCTTGGATACCAGACACTGAGTGCAGTCACTTTATTTATATCTCTCTTGCATTTCTTTGCATCATGATTACAGAGTAAAAACACAGCGACAGGAACAAAGTGGCCCGGCTAACTAACGCTGTAGCTTTAGATGCAGATTTGAATTCAAGTGTGAATCGAAGGTCTAGTCTGCATGTAGACTGGTTTCAGCATCAGTTCGGTTCCCTGTCCACCCAGAATGTTTACGGAAATGATGCTGTGTGACGATGCCATCATTGTTATATACAGTATAGCTTATATATTGGTCTGTTTATTCAGCAATTTATAGGAGTCATATTCTACACTTTAATAGCATCTTATTTTTTGTTTACACTTTTAAGGCTCCACATTAAGGATGATCTAGGCCAATGTAAAAGTTTTTTGGGCCCAATGAGTCTTGGAAGCAACGTATTAGAGAAGTCATTCTATGTTATAGCTAGCTGATAAATGAGAAGTTACCAATCTATAACACCTGGACTAATAGAACTGTATATATTTCCATAGTAATTTAGATATAACATTTTTACAGACTCCACTGCAAAGATTTGACTTTTTTTTTTAAAGCTGCACATTTATATGCTTGAAAAATTTTGTTTTCTTCACCAAAAATATAGCACTATAAATAATTTATTAGGTTTTTATAACTGGAAATTATACATTTATAATGTAACTCTATTTAAGTGATAAATTCTTACACACACTTTTGTTGGAAAACAACTGCAAGGTGTAGGGAATATTGGCACTATATTGCTTATTGACATCTGAATTGATTAATTGCTTTTGATTGATTGATTGATTCATTTATTGATTCATTTATTTATTCATTTTCAACCAGAATTTATTATTATTATTATTATTATTATTAATATTATTTATTCCTTTAATTTTAAATTTTTTTCAGATGAAACATTTATCTATTTTTCATGTTTTCATACTGTACATCCTGCAATGCCTAAGTTCACTTTTCAATATTTTACACTTTTTTTCTAATTGTTAGTTTTTAGTGTTTGTTTGTTTGTTTTTTTATTCATTCTCACCCTGAATTTATATTCATTTTATTAAATTTATCATTATTATTATTATTATTATTATTATTATTATTATTATTATTAATATTATTATTAATATTAATAATAATAATACTTTTTTTTCAGATGAAACATTAATATATTTTCATTTTCATACTGTACATCCTGCAATGCCTAAATTCACTTTTTTCAACGTTTTACACTTGTTTTTTATTTGCAGTAGTAATAGTTGCAGCAGTTTTTCTATTTTTTAGTCAAAGTCCTAGATTTTAAAATCCGCCATTTATTGTTTATTGGCCACAACATGAAAATATTTATTGGCTTATCTGTATTATTGCCTTAAATATGGTGTTTCCCAGGCTCATCTGTAAGATAAAACCAAGATGCTATGAAAGTGCAGAATACGGCTCCAATAAATCGCTTAATCAGTTTGGTCAGATGTGACAAATCAGTTTAGAAGCTTCTAGAAGCGTCTCCAGATGTATTAATATTTAATTTGGCCAGTGCCACTTTTTTATGCCGTCATTGCAGCTGCCAGGCAACTAAGTGTTTTCATATCTGTGATTCTGACATTACAGTTTTTCAGTTAGAGAAATTATTAACTATACGCACGCTAATGGAGCCACGGCTCAGAAAAACAAGGTTAATTGGATCTGTAATCAGGCCGTGTGGATAATGAGGCTTAATGATAGCCAGATGAAAGATTGAAAATGATTTGATATATGATTTGGGCTTTATATAAACATGACGGGACAGACACTCATACAATTAACACCTGCCTGATTTGAGAGAGAGGCGCACGAGGGAGGAGCCAAAGAGAGGAGAGGAAAATCCTCCCATCTTCAGTTGCAGAAGGGGGTGCCACGCGCCCCTCGGCTTTTGGCGCATTTTAATTTTACACTTAACTGAACATCAAAGAGATGCCTTATCAGTGCTTATCAGAGGCAGCCAGCAGCGCTGAGATATGCCCATCTCTCTCGGTTTGTCTGTCTTCCCCTCCAGCACCAGGCCTGACAATCTTCTTATCACTCCTCCCCCCCCTCGCTCTCGTTCAAGAAAAGAGTTAGTCAGCGAAAAGTGGTGAGTCATCCAGTGTTGATACTGGAGGGGAGAGTGCTGTGAGACAGCAGTTCAGAGAGCGTCCCGTCAGCGGCGAGTCCGTGAAGAGAGACGGCAGCGCGTGTTCACACGCTCCAGCGCGAACAGTAGTGCCGTCCCAAAAGCTAGTCAGCCGCCTATATTATACATGAAATATCTGTCTATCTACTTGTCTGTCTGGCTGTCTGTCTGTCTGCCTGTTGTTCTTTGTATTCTGTTTGTCTGTCTCTCTGTCCATCCATCCTTCTGCCATTTATCATTCAATCCATCCATCCAACCAACCAACCATCCTTCTATCATTCTGTCCATCCATCCATCCATCGTTCTTTCATCTATCATTCTATCCATCCATCCAGCCATCCATCATCCATCATTCTTTCATCTATCATTCAATCCATCCATCCATTCATTGTTCTGTCATCTGTCATTCAATCCTTCCAACTGTCTATCCATTCATCGTTCTATCATCTATCATTCTATCCATCCATCCGTCCATCCATTTATCGTTCTATCTATCATGCTATCCATCCATCCATAAATTGTTCTGTCATCTATCATTCCGTCCGTCCATCCATCCATCCTTCCATCCATCCATCCATTGTTCTATCATCTATTATTTTATCCATCTATCCATCCATCCATCCTTTTATCATTCAATCCATCCATCCATTCATCGTTCTATCTATCATTCTATCCATCAATCCATTCATCGTTGTATCATCTATTCTGTCCATCAATCCATCCATCGTTCTGTCATCTATCATTCTATCCATCCATCCATCATTCTTTCATCTATCATTCAGTCCATCCATACATTCATTATTCTGTCATCTATCATTCAATCCATCCAACTGTCTATCCATTCATCGTTCTATCTATCATTCTATCCGTCCATCCATCCATCGTTCTGTCATCTATCATTCTATCCATCCATCCATCCATCATTCATTCATCTATCATTCAATTCTATCCATCCATCCATCATTCTTTCATCTATCATTCAATTCAATCCATCCATCCATCCATCCATTCATTGTTCTGTCACCTATCATTCTGTCCATCCATCCTTCTATCACTTTATCCATCCATCCATCCATTGTTTTGTCATCTATCATTTCATCCATCCATCCATCCATCCATCCATCACTTTTGTGTTATACAATTATGTATTTATATATTTGTTTGTTTATCTTAATTTATCTACATTTAATTAATCTATTTACTATTTTGGTGCACCACACAAATAGCATAAAATATAAGGCCACAAAAATATTAACCCATTTAATTTTATTGCTCAACAAATGTACAGTCAGGTCCATATATATTTGGACACTGACACAATTTTTATTATTTTAGCTGTTGACCAAAACACATTTAAGTTAAAGTTATATAATGAATATGGGCTTAACGTGCACACTGAGCTTTAATTTAAGGGTATTCTCATCAAAATTGGAGGAAAGGTTAAGGAATTACAGCTCTTCAAAATGTACCTCCCCCCTTTTTCATGGGATTATAAGTAATTGGACAGTTGACTCAAAAGCTTTTTCATGGACAGTTATGGGCTATTCGTTCATTTTTTTTCTACATCAATTAAGCAGGTAAAAGGTCTGGAGTTGATTTTAAGTTTCCATTTGCATTTGGAAGCTGTTGCTATGAACCCACATCGTGCAGTCAAAGGAACTCTGCATGCAAATAAAACAGACAATTGTTAGGCTTCAAAAACAAAAGAAATCCATCAGAGAGATAGCAGGAACATTAAGCGGCCAAATCAACAGTTTAGTACATTCTGAGAAAAAAAAAGAACACACTGGTGAGCTCAGCAACATAAAAAGGCCTGGATGTTTACAGAGGACAACAATGGTGGATGATTGGATGATCCTCTCCATGGTAAAGAAAAACCCTTTCACAACATCCAGTAAAGTGAAGAACACTCTCCAGGAGGTAGGAGTGTCACTGTCAAAGTCTGCAATTAAGAGAAGACTTCACAAGTGCAAATACAGAGGGTTCACCAAAGGTGCAAACAAGGCCAGATTAGACTTTGCCAAGAAACATCAAAAAAAAAAAACAGATCACTTCTGGAAAAGCATTCTTTGGACGGCTGAAATTAAGATCAACCTGTACCAGAATAATGGGGGGGAAAAAATAATGGAGAAGGCTTGGAGCAGCTCATGATCCAAAGCATACAACATCATCTGTGAACATGGTGGAGCAGTGTGATGCATGAGCATGCATGGCATCCAGTGGCACTGGGTTACTGGTGTTTAGTGATGATGTGACAGAGGACAGAAGTAGCCAGAAGAATTCTGAAGGGTATAGAGAGATACTCTCTGCCCAGATTCAGTCAAATGGAGCAAAGTTGATTTGGCAGCTCTTCATAGTACAAATGGACAATGACCCAAAACATAGCAAAAGCAACCCAGGAGTTTTGAAAGTAAAAAAGTGGAATATTCTGCAATCGCCAAGTCAATCTCCTGATTTCAACCCGTTTGAGCATACATTTCACTTGATGAAGACAAAACTAAAGCCAGAAAGACCCACAAACAAACAACAACTGAAGTCAGCTGCAGTAACGGCCTGGCAAAGCATCACAAAGGAGGAAACCCAGTCTCTGGTGATGTCCATGAGTTCCAGACTTAAGGCAGCCATTGCCTGCAAAGATTATATTTATGATTATATTTATTTGTCCAATTACATTTGAGCCCCTGAAAATAGGAAGGAGGAGGGGGGAGGGGGGTGTATAAAAATGGTTGTAATTCCTAAGCATTTTATGTTATATTTTTGTTCAACCCCTTGAATTAAAGCTTAAAGTCTGCACTTCAATTTCATCTTGATTGATTCATTTTAAATCTATTATAGTGGCATACAGAGCCAAAATTATGAAAATTGTGTCAATGCCCAAATATATATGGATACATTTTTTTTATCAAATGTTTACTTTTTGCATCCTAAAAGGATCTGCCAACTATGGGTTAACTGGACCTTGCTAACCAACTAAGCTAAACCTTGACCTCTTGATGTACTTCCCAGTTTGCATACTTTTGCTCTATTCTGTGCCAGTTTGTAGTATAAATACAGTGATTAGTGTGTTCAGTTTGTGAAGCTGTCTTAGATTTTGGCTTCAAGGTGTAATAGCAGGCAGCATAATTATAGTAAGCAGCTCACTAGGTTTTGGAACAGAGCAACTTTTGAATCACACATTGAATTCCCATTGTCATTTGAGGATTTTCAGGCTGGATTGAAACGAGAAACAAACTCACTGTCATTTATCATAAGAAGAGTTAGCCGGAGGGCCGAAATCCGTGTTGGCGTGGGCTGAGAGCATATGTGGGCTCTTTCAATGATTACCACACTGGCTTATTTTTACATTCACAATACACAGGCGTTCTTTTGCTCTGATCAGTGTGTGCGAGTCAGTGATCCAGGACCTTAAGCTGACGGGAATGTGTGTGTGTGTGTGTGTGTGTGAGAGAGAGAGCGCGGCTCAGTGGAGTGCATCTTCTCCCAGTGTAAGCTTTGCCCCGGTGCCTTGGCCCAGGCTTTGAGAGGTGCTTCAAAAACACCGACATAAAAACACTCTTCACACTGTAAACAGGGCGAGTGTGACTGGGTCTCTCCAGCTCCCAGCAGCACTCCAGCGCCCTGGGCCTAATCCACTGAACAGCAGCCGGCTTCTCTCTGTCTCTCTCCACTGCTGTGTTTTCCAAGAGACGTATTGCTACATCTGTTTGAGGGTCCTCCAAAGTCATTTTGATTAGGAGTCTTTCAATGTGAGCTCAGGCTCAAATTATATTAAAAACCCTGTTCTGATGGTGATGGGATTTTTTTTGTGCACTATTTTATAGAATAAAAATTGTGATTTTTTTTTTTTTTTTTTTTTTTTAAACAATACTTTTAATTTAGCATAGATGCATTCAATTATTTAAATAGGACAAAAATGACTTTTACTCTTTTAAAAATTGTTGTCTTTCTGTTCACCAAAAAATTCAGTCATATCAAAAATATTATGGTTTTCACAAAAATATTAAGCAGAACATTGTTTTTTTTTAACACTGATAATAATAAGAAATGTTTCTTGAGTATTCATATTAGAATGATTTCTGAAGGATCATGTGACACTGAAGACTGGAGTAATGTTGCTGAAAATTCAGCTTTACATCACAGGAATAAATTATATTTTGAAATATATTGAAATAGAAAGCCGTTATTTTAAATTGTAACATTTCACAAGATTGCTGTTTTTACTGTGCTTCTTTATCAAATAAGTACAGATTTATTGAGCATAAGACACTCTTAAAAGGACATTTAAAAATGTTACAAAGCCCAGATTTTTGACTCTCTTCCAACATTTCAGTAACTAAGCAGTTGCCTTGAGGAAGTTACTATAGCAAAAGTACACTGTTCGATTGCTTACAAAAAGAATTGTGAGTTATTTAACTGTGCTAGTGGTACCGCTAGACATTTTCTTTGCATAAGATGCAGCTCAACCATTTTCGCCTCAAATTATTGACGACAACTACATCCTTGAGAAAGTCATTGAATAATTTGCACACTGGGTACAAAGGAGTTGTGGATGTGTAAATCGATTAAAATAACAAAACAGTGGTAAAAGAAAACAGATGAGTGGGTAGGAATGATGACAATTTCCATAGCAGAGTGCAGATTTTAGCAGCTTTGAGTGCTGTAGCACTGGAGAATGGGTCAGGGCACAGATAATTACTACATAGTGCACAACAAAAGACTCAATCAGTCCAGAGATTATAGTGCAACAAATATACACACAGAGGTTTGTAAACATTCATGCAGATGTTGTGCTGTAGTGAAAAATAATAAAGTAGTCTGGTAATAAAACACAGTTTCTAAATCTGCCAGTTCTGGTTTTGACAAGTTAAAATTTATTTTGGTTATTTTAGATAATATAATTGGTGCAAATTACTGATTTTAAAATAGTTTGCCTAAAGCAAAATGGCTTAAAATAATTGAAAATTTTATATTTTCATAACAAAAGCTAAACGGTAACAAAACCAACAAACTAGCTAATATTAACTTGTTGAACATAGCATAAAAAATGGATTTATAAGCCCAAAAATAACACCTGCAGTCAGTGACTGGCATTTTTACTGCTGACATGTTTAAATTCATTGTGTTTTCATTTACACACATTGTTTGACGTTCACATTGCCAATTAAAGTGACTGTAAGTTTGTTCTTTCTGGATTGGACCGCTTCTGAATGCAGTGGCTGGTCTAATAAGGGTCTTATTCTCTTCATCTGTTGTATTAAAATGCGTTTCATTATATCTGTACATCACGCGTGGATGTCCTCCTACACAACGCCTTGTGTCTGTTTGCCAGCTTTGCCGTTTTGATGAGGCTAGAGTGTGTTTGTTAAGCACACGATAGGTGACCTCTGGGAACGGATGATCCGCGGACCCCTAATTACGGCCCGCACTCCCACCCCGGTGTCTGAGAAATGCATTTTTAACTCTCCCTCTTATTGTGTGGTCTCTGAGATAGAAGTGTTTTTGAGTTTGTGGGGTCGAGCAAGAGCTGTAAAACTATGTCTGTTTTAAGGGAGAAAGAGTTTGAGTAAATATGATGTTTCTCCGAGGATGCTGGATGTGAGTTTTGGAGTATAAAACTTTATGACTAGTGTTAGTTCTGGCAGTATAGATGTGTAGCGTTGAAACAGCTGATGCAGGGGATTGTTTGGCTGTGGATTTATCGGTGTGAGACACTCTAAATCTCTTTCTGTTTGGCCGCCATAGCTTGCAACACAGCATTTTTGAATTGTTGCTTAATTTGTAGTAATCTTTTATTATAGTATTATAGTTTTATGTCAGAAATAGGCTAGTAAATTACATTTTTCTAAAATAAAATTAACAAAAAACAAACATATATAAGTGTGTGTGTGAATAATATAATATAATATATTATAATATACAAAGTTGTATACTTATATATCACTTATCTATGTCACACAATTTTTATTTTAACTGTCTAAAGTCAAAAAAGCGAAATAGCTACATAATGGTATATGAATATTTCAGTATTAAACTTTATACTGTATATGTGTGTGTCTCTACATTATTAAATAATTGTTTTATATTTTATATTCACATTTTAATATCTGTTTTACATTTTAAATAGAATTTCAAATTTTCTATTTTATGAAATAGTGTTAATTTTTGTTTGTAGTTTAAAAAATTATATCATCCTATCTATATCATAATTGTATTTTTTTTATTTTATACCTGAAACAAAAAAGTAGTATATAGTATATAGAATTTTATATGTAAATTTAAATGTACATGTTTATATACATATGTATATATTATTAATAAATTGGTTTATTTTTTTATATTCAAATTTAAACTATAATTTATTAAATAATGTTAGAATTACTTATTGTTTGTAGTTTAAGAAATTATATCATCCTATCTATATCATAATTGTATTTTTTATGCCTGAAATAAAAAAGCAAAAATAGCTACATAATAATAGTATATAGAATTTTATATGTAAATTTAAATGTACATGTTTATATACATATACATATATATATATATATATATATATATATATATATTATTAATGAATTGGTTTATTTTTTTTATATTCAAATTTAAATGTTTTTTTATTTTTATTAAGAATCTGTTATAAAATAATTGTTAAAGATAATGTTATGATAATCATAAACATAACTGTTATGATTTTGCCCTGTCAGATTATTCATAGAGATATGCCATTGTGCCATCAAGTTTGCATCGCAAAAGCCACTTAAAAATCTGGTATTATAAAACATATTTGTTCATATATATTCATATCTGAATGTACATGAATTGCTGATCTATCAAGCAGTATGTATACTAAAGAAAGTTCTAGAAGTTCTTGAGCGTTTTGCATTTGCTGTGTCATGATGTGAGATTGACATTGATTGACGGCGCTGCTGGTGAGCCGTAATATGGCTCTCCCTCCATAACATTTATCATTACAGGAAGCTTAATTAGCTTATGTATGTATTTAACCTTAAAGAGCAGCACTGCAGGGACACGATTCACCAAGACTAATGACCACAGAGAGATGGCACACATTTTCAAACGGGCTTTTTTTCCCACCGGGACCCCGGCGCCTCCCTCCCCTCATTTTCCCTCACATAATGTTTTGTTTTTCCCTCGTTTTCACTTTGATGCTCTGCCTCTCTCCGTTTGTGTTCTCCAAGTGTCACTTCTCCTTCTGTCCCTTCTCAATCTGTTTTCTTGTTCCCACAATGCAATCTTTCTTTTTCTTTCACTTTCTCACACTCTCGCTCTCT
>JAFVLL020004298.1:0-50643 GCA_021397915.2 Tor tambroides | reverse complement strand
CTTCCGAATAGAAGACTTTGGCGAAAGAAGGTCCTGATGCCCATGGCACAAGACTGCTGAGGGCAGGCCCTTCTGGGGAAGAGCGGTGTACACCTCATCATACGGTACCTGTCTCTCCTCAGTGCCCTCGGGAGATCGGTCTGCCAACCCTGCCACCTACGGTGCTTCAGGGCGCAGTGGTCAAGTCAAGTCAAGTTCAAGTCAAGTTGAGCTTTATTGTCATTGTCTCCGGCGACCGCTTCTCTCAGTCACCGCCCAGAAATGTAGCGGTACTAAGACGCACGCTACCTCTACGGAGGTCTCTAGAGCAGCTAGTTTGGCCGTCCCCTGCCGGTTCACCGCTTCAGGGCACCGAGCTAGCCGCTCTGATTACACCAGAGGCCAGTCTTGTGAGACTGGTTCCCTTAGGAGTCACCTGGCGGTGTGGGAGCCCCTGCCAAGCAAGTCTCGTTGGGTCCTGCCTAGCAGGCTCTGGTTCTACCAGTCTAGTCTTCCTGGGAGATGACGCAGGTCTGAGGACCGTCATTTCAATAGGAGACTTCAGCCCAAGTGAGTCCTGATGCTCATGTCTCAGGATTATGGAGTGCAGGCCTCTCTGGGGAAGAGCAATGTACACCTTATCATACGGTGCCCTCGGGACATCGGTCTGGCCAACCCTGCCAGTGTTACAGGGCGCAGCGGTCTCTGGCGAGCACTTCTCTCAGTCACCGTCTGGAAACGTAGCGGTACTAAGAGGCTCGCTACCTCCACAGAGGTCTTTGGAGCAGCTAGTTCGGCCGTCCCCTGCAGGTTCGCCGCTTCAGGGCACCGAGTTAGCCGCTCTGATTACACCAGAGGTCAGTTTCGAGAGACTGCTTCCCTCTATAGACTATTTGGCAGTGTGAAAACTACTGCCAAATGTGTCTCAGTGGGTTCTGCACACTGTAGAGAGAGGCTACAGAACCTAGTTCGGTTCTCCTTCGCCTCATTGCAACGGGGTCATTCCCACTCCGGTGGGCCCCGAGCAGGCTCTGGTAATGGAAAAAGTAGACACACTCTTGAGGAAGGAGGCCATCAGGTGGTCCCTCCTCACGTAGAGAGTCGGGGTTCTACAGCCGGTATTTCGTCGCTCCAAGAAGGATGGAGGGCTGCCATCCTTCCCCATCTTAGGAAGTCCCTGAGGTTTGCTTTGGGGGCAAAGCTTACCGGGCTCTTCTTTTCTGGCTTTGCACTCTCACCCTGCACTTTCACGAAGTGTGTGGATGCTGCCCTGGCTCCCTTGTGATTCCAGGGCATCCGCATACTCAACCACATCGATGATTGGTTGATATTAGCTCAATCAGAGCGGAGGGTGGTCCGGCATCGAGGTGTCTTTCTCACTCACATGAAAGAGCTGGGGTTAAGACTTAACGCAGAGAAAAGTGTGTTTTCTCCAGTACCGAGAACCACTCATCTGGGCGTGGTGTGGGATTTGACCACGATGCAGGCACGTCTGTCTCCTGCTCGGATTGGGTCGATCCCCACGGCAGTCGCGAGAGTGAGAGAAGGCCAGTCACTCACTGTCAAGCAGTTTCAAAGACTGCTGGGTCTGATGGCAGCTTTGTCCAACGTAATACCTTTTGGCCTGCTGTACATGAGACCCCTGCAGTGGTGGCTCAGGATCAAGTGTTTTTCCCTGAGGGGAAATCCGCTTCGCATGATCAAGGTCACGCGGCACTGCCTTCGTGCCTTAGGCATGTGGAGGAAACCTTGGTTCCTGTCTCAGGGCCCGGTGTTGGGAGCTCTTTGTCGTCGCATAACGCTAACAACAGATGCATCCCTCACCAGTTGGGGAGCGGTCATGAGTGGCCACCCAGCCCGCGGTCTGTGGAATGGTCACCATCTCACGTGGCACATCAACTGCCTGGAGAATCTGGCTATGTTTCAGGCTCTGAAACACTTTCTCCCAGACCTAAGAGGCCATCATGTGTTGCTGCGCACCGACAACACAGCGGTGGTCTCTTACATCAACCACCAGGGAGGTCTGTGTTTGTGCCCCCTGTACAGGCTGGCGCACCAGATCCTGGTGTGGTCCCAGGACAAACTCCTCTCGCTGAGAGCAGTTCACATTCCTGAGCATCTCTATGGGATCGCTCTGCTCCCGGGAGTTCTGGCGAGAGTGCGCCGGGACGGGGTTGTAGCCCTGTTCTGGCCGGGCCGAGTTTGGTGCTCGGACCTGATTTCTCTCCTCGACGGCTCTCCTTTGGAGATTCCCGTCAGGAGGGATCTCCTCTCACAGGCAGGCCATCTGGCACCCCTGCCTGGAGTTGTGGAAGCTGTGGGTGTGGCTCCTGAGGGGGCACAGCTCTTCCGGTCTCTCAACTGAGGTTGTTGAGACCAGTCTCCAATCCAGAGCTCCGTCAACGAGGAGACTGTATGCCTTGAAGAGGGAACTTTCACTTCTTGGTGCGGCAGCCACCAGCTCGACCCAGTCCATTGTCCAGTTGGTTCAGTGCTGGAGTTCCTGCGGGATCGGTTGGCCGCAAGGTTGACCCAGTCCACCCTGAGAGTGTACGTGGCAGCCTTAGCTGCTTTCCATGCCCCTCGGGGTGGTCAGTCTCTGAGAAAACACCCCCTGGTTACACGTTTCCTCTGCGGTGCGGTGCGCTGAGGCTGAGGCCTCCGGCCAGAAGTTTATGCTAAGTGGTGGATCAGGATGCTATTCCATAGCCTCGAGTCCTCTGATCTCCCCTCGCCCCTGGGAGTCAAGGCTCACTCCTCCTGTGGTATGGCGGCCTCCAAGGCCTTTCTGTCATGCGTCTCTTTGCATGACATCTGCAACGCTGCGGGCTGGTCTACGCCGCTCACTTCTTCAGGTTTTACAAACTGGACCTCCACTCTTCTCCGGGCTCTGCCCTCCTGTCCTCCTAGCTGTGATCATCCACACTAGGCGGCGTGGGCATTCTCGTTCTCAAAGCGTTTCGATGCAGCTCGAGTTCCTGATGGGGAACGTCCCAGGTTACGTATGTAACCATGGTTCCCCGAGGGAACAAGACACTGCGTCTCCTTGCCATACTTCCGGCATCCCTGCCAGCGCATCCTTCTCTACCAGAAGCTGCTGGCTGTATCCACTGCATGTGCTTTTAAGCTTCCTGGTCTCTACGTCACCCTGCCCGTGACGTCTCGATTCTCCGTTGGACTGATTACACACGTGTTTCAGAGCGTGGTCACACTGAAGGCGTTCCCAAAGTGTTTCGACGCAGCGTCTCGTTCCCTCGGGGAACCATGGTTACATACGTAACCTGGGATGTTTTTTTTTTTAAAAGAAAACAAGTAGATAGAGTATAGAAAAAGAAGAAATCTAGTGTTTTTTTTTTTTAAATAAAGAAAACAAGTAGAATATAGAATTTTATGTAAATGAAAACACATTCAAGGAGAGGTTGAAGCTCTTCTTCATCAAAAACCAAAGGTCAAGTAAGTAATATCTTTTGACCCTTTGAGCCATTCACAGCCAGCAACACCGAATCCATTACTGCAGGCATAAACAATACTCAAGATTTTTATGGATTTCAATATCACTACTTGCACATGTACAGTGCCTCCATATCTTTGCCTTTTATGTGGCCTATTACTGGCTAAATCATCATAACAAAGAAGGTGACTTTGTTTTAACTGTTTGTGTGAATTTATGATGGTACCGTAAGTTTGCAGGATTGCCAGACTGCTGAATTCTTTATAATACATTTTCCAGATGGGTTTTCTATGGTATGAAGATCCACTTCATAATTGACTGTATTGCAGGTCTCAGAATACGCCTCTTCAACCTCTCCTTGAAGTTGTTAACATGCCTCCTTTATATAATCAGAGTCTCACTAGATGATCCAACTAACCAGGTCACATGTGCACGGTGAGTAAACATGATATTTAAAGGGATAGATATGATATGAAAAATCTTCATATGTACACTACCATTCAAAAGTTTGGGGTTAGTATAATTTTTTTAAATTTTTTTTAAGTTTTTCGATAAAAGTGCATTATGCTGCATTTTTAAAGCAAAAAACAGTAATATTATGAAATATGATTGGAATTTTAAACAATTTTATTGTATTTTTTAATGTAATTTATTCATGTAATTGCAAAGCTGAAATTTCAGCATCATTACTACAGTCTTCAGTGTCACATGATCCTTCAGAAATCATTTTAATATGCTGATATGCAGCTCCGGAAACATATGCCATTATTATCAATTTTGAAAACAATTGTGCTGCTTAATTTTTTTTGCAGAAACTGTGACACATTTTGTCAGGATACTTTAAAGAATAGAAAGTTTAAAAGAATATTTATTTGAAATAAGAATCTTTTGTAACATTATAAATGCCTTTACTGTCACTTTTGATCATTTATTGCGAGAATAAAAGTATTAATTTCTCCAAAAAAAAAAAAAAAAAAAAAAATGTAATGACCCAAACTTTTGAATAGTAATCTTTTCTTTTGTGTAACACAAAGGATCATAATATGACAGCACTCTTGCTTGTGTGATATTTATTTTATACAACAGTCCATTTCAGCTCCACCTTGAGTTTTTTCCTCCCTGGTGAGATCCTGCAATGAGAGAAAAAACTCTGAAATAAAGACACTCTGAAATAAAGCTCCATGTTCTGTGCAAAATCAGACAACTTCACTTCCACTCACATACTCTGGTCTGGAACATTAACACAGAACAGCAGAATGATATGAACAACAAAACCTCTCGCAACATGCTATGCAAAATATCAGCAGTATTGAAATGCTTCTTGTCCAGTCATCTTGGAAGACCTGAACTAACCGCTGTATAATGATTTTACTTCAGCTCTTCTGTGACATGACAACCCAAGTGAAAAATGAATATATTAAAATGTATTTGAAATACATTTACCTGTTTATGTACTTAATAAAAATACCCTGCAATTGTACTTCTAGTATACTAAACTAGTATACTTAAAGTCTGCAATATTGGAACAACTAATTTTGTACTTAATGCACTTTAGTTGTGCAGAAGTAGAGCTGAAGTCCAACTAAAGATATACTGAAGTATATTTAATTGTGCTAAAGTGGAACTATTGCAAGTATACTTCAGGTAGACTTTAAATTTCTTGCATTTAAAGACTGATATTATTCAAAGATCATACAATCTTCATCAATAGTGACATTACAACACATTTTGGGCTTAATATTAAGAAATGTGCATTGTGCAATAAAGAAATACTCCAAATAAACTTTAATTATAATTTTTATGTCAGTAAATCTTGAGCCATATTTCAGTGAATATGTTAATAGATTTAAACTATACTTATTATGAAATAAATGTATTTTAAATATATTACTTTTTCACTAGGGAACAGCAGCACACCAAAACAAAATGCATTATATTACGTCTCAAAAGCACCACTTAAATTACTTGCGGGACCAGCCCAGACTTCTCAGTCTAAAGTGTCCATTAGAGTCGCTTTTAGTACCAGCCACAAAAACCATTCAGGGACAGTGTGTGCTAGTAAGTGACGGAAAGAGAGAGCAGTGTGTACTTGTGTGCAAGCATGCTAGGAGCAGTAATCAAATGATGGAAGCCATCTCATGCTGTCGTTTATGTCAGAGCCAGCAGGCATGATCCCTCAGTCTTTCAACCCTGATGCCTTTCACTTTTATGTCTGTTATGTACTAACTGCCTGTTATCGTGATTATAGGAAACACTGCACAAACATCACAGATGCCCTTTGCAGCAAAGCCTGTGGCAACTACACAACAAATCTGACCGCAGATCCCACACAAATAAACTGGTGAGACCTGACTGTATATCAGATACTGTGATCATAAATCAAACTTATTAACTAATTAGGGTGTGTGTTCTTGAGTATTTTCTTTCATTTTTTTTGAAGGGAGTTAATATTTTGGGTGAATAGGAGAGTTCCTGTATGGGCAATACAGGTAGGTAGAATTTTTTTTTTTTTTTTTTTTTTTGTGATTCCTGGGAAGAGCCTATTTAAATCGTACAAATCTTTACAATCTATTTCTTAAAAAAATCTCTATTTTGGTGGTTTAGAATCCTAATCTAAAAAGCTTTATTGGCTTTATTGGATTTTGTTCTGGCGCTGACCACTTATATAGATTAAATATACAAGATCCATTACAAGAATAAACATCTAGGCTGGGTAAATGGATAAATATCGAAAGCTTATAGAGAGGTGTGCGCAGATTCGCTCAGTGTCAGTTTATTTAAATGTATGAAATAATATGAATACCCTGCTGGAATTCAGACCACTGCATAGTTGCTAGAACAATATTGCTTTTATACAACACTTCAATAAACAGGAAGTTTATTGAAGTGTAATAATGTACCCTGCAGAAGGAGTCAGTGAAAAATATCCCCCCACTACATAGACTGACAGTCTGTCTGGAACACAGACAAACAGAGGGATATAAACAGTGAAAAACAGTGCACCAATTATACTCTCAGTGGTCCTGACTGTCCAGTGCAATTTACTTTTGTCCTGTTTGCTGTCTGAACTAAACCAGACAAGCAATAGAGGTGCACAGGACAGACCCCAGGAGGGTTTTCCATTGCGTAACCTTTTTTATTTTTCAACAGTGTACATCACTGTTCACGTCTTTATGACAGCTAATTGTTTCTCACTCAGTACTCAGACTTTGATAGGATTTGAAGTTATTTCCTGAAACCTCATTATATTGTTATTGATACTCCACTAATCAAAATTATGATAATGTTTCCTGCACCACAGGTGACAGTGGCCTTAATTAGCTTCTTGCAAGCAATGCTCCTGGTGTATCTCAGCTACAAGGTAAGAATATTGTCATCATTATTCTGCCCTTGTGAGCTTTCTAACCACTGATCTAAATTAAATCAGACTATTTCAGCTTCTCTTGCGTTGCTTAAGGGCCACTTTGCGTCTTTAGTTCCCTATAATAGGAAGTGTTCTTCACTTTGGACAGACAAAAAAAACTTCTCCTACTTGTTTACTTACTGTACTGTAGTGATCCTGTAGTTGTCTCTGCACATAATAGTGGGATATAAGAAAACATTTTTACACACGTTCCCTTTGTCATAATTTTAAAATCTGTTCAAATCACCAAAACACACAAAGCCTGCTTCCACCACAAAATAAACAAATAAAAAGGTCATTGCATTTTTTCCAGAATTTTATAGACATTTTTAGACATTTTATGACATTTTCTCAGAATTCTGAGTTTACATCTCACAGTTCTGACTTTTTTTCTTAGAATTCTGAAGTTTACATGTTTCTGCCATGGAATAAAAAAACAAAAAAAGGTTGTTGTGACATTTATCTCACATCACTTTTCTTCTCAGAATTGCAGGTTTATCAGTTTATCTCAGAATTGTGAGATAAAAAGTCGCAAATACATGTTTTTTGTTTTGCTATTCTGTTGTGGAAACAGGCTTCCATACAAACTAGTATACCATCCAAGTACATTTGACATGCTATTTTCACACTGTAATTTGGATGCAGTAACTCCAATGTTATATACTCTTTAGGACAGATTATTTTAGATTTTTATATTATGAATTAGGAAATTTTTAGATTTTTATTGTGCATTAAATGTACATTAAACAAGCTTTTTGTATGCTTCTGCAGTGTAACATTTATTTCATTTCTAGGGGAACATTTGGGAGCAGATTTTCCAAATCTCCTTCATCATTGAGATGATCAATACAGTGCCATTCATAATTACAGTAAGTGATGAAGATATCTGGTGGACACAGAAGCACGTATCCATTTGCTGCCTTCATGCAGTCATTGTTGATAGTAATTGTTGAGTACTGTTGGGATAGTATTGTTTTGATTGATGGTAATTATATGAGTAGCCATTGACATTTGAAAGCCAATTGTTATAGGGAATGATTATTACTGAAATGTAACAATTAGCCAAGTAACAATAACCATTTTTTGACCTGCATTCAGTGGGAGCAAATTATAGGATGTTTAATTCCTTTCTGCTAATGCCATTACAGATGTAAAAGCTATGTAGTGGTATACAAAACAATTATGCTTTTCTGTTATAAATGTTTTTACTTACTTATTCTAGATTGCTAAGGACGTATGAACCATCTCCTTTTGCATTAGTGATGAAGCAAATATATTTCCATAAAGTTATTTTACGGCAGATGCAGAGTGAAATACTTTATTTTATTTTATTTTTTTGGACTGATGGGTGATTTACACACATTTGATGTGATATTTGTTTTGTTTTTGTAGTGTTTATTTTATCATAAAGTTTTTAGGGAGGCACTCCCTCCCCTGTCTTCTTTGATGATGAAATATCCCTGATACAATCATCCTTTATTCTATGAGTGTTTTTTGTTTCTAGATCTTTTGGCCTCCACTAAGGAACATATTTGTTCCCGTGTTTCTTAACTGTTGGCTTGCCAAATCAGCACTGGAGAACATGATTGTAAGTAGTTTTTGTGGCTGTGCAGTGCATTTCACATGCCTACAGGAAATCATGTCATGTGTCTTAGCAGAATAGCATGAGTGGTGTTTGATGTTATTGCTGTATTGGGACACTTGACAAATGAAAATACATCATCAATGAGCAAAAATCTGAGAGGGTGCCAGCGTTCCCTTCCCTGCCAGATGGTCAGGTCAAATGGCCAGACAGAACCTGGCAGGGGGAATGTCCTTTTACAAATGCTTTAAACAAAGATATTGGTAGAAGAGAAATGCTAACCATAATGTTACATGGCATAAATATTTCACTGTTTTACCCCAAAGTTTTGCTAAAATATATTTTCCTTGTGAGGTGAATATTATGAAAGTAAAAAAGGCAGTCATTTAAGGCCTAATCTCTTGGGCACAAAATTTTAGTTAACATACATTTGTATCTCATATATAATTGACCAGTACAGTTATTAAAGAGCATTCACATTTTTCTTAGTATATTTTGCTCTATTACGTTCAGCAGAATAGAAGAATTAGTTATTTGAGGAGCACTAGACCTTCATTGTACAATGAATGAAAGATAATGAAGGTTATTAAGTTCTCTTTAAAGCAGGCACTTAAATGGGTAATCTTTCTTTCAGAACAGGGCTTTTACAGTTATCTCACGTTGCCTGTATTATGTATGTTTTATTCTTGCACTTGCACTTGTCTTGGCTTATTCTCTGAGGGATGAGATTTCTCTCACCTGTCTCTGTTCCTTTCCAGAATGATCTCCATCGTGCCATTCAGCGCACACACTCTGCCATGTTCAACCAGGTCCTCATTCTGATCTGTACACTGCTCTGTCTGGTCTTTACTGGGTAAAGCTCTTTGATCTCTTATAACCCTGATAGAGCTTCAGACTTTTACAGGCCTGTATCTAATGCAGCAAATCTGAAACAGTCACACTCAGATGAATTATCTGTCCTGACCAATAATGCACATCAAATCATCCAAAAATATTTTTACCCCTACAGTGTTAAAGGGCACCCATTATGCCCCTTTTTACAAGATGTAATATTGGTCTTGGGTGTCCCCAGAATGTATCTGTGAAGTTTCAGACCAAAATACCCAACAGATCATTTATTATAACAGCTATAAAATGTCATATTTGGGGTGTATCTAAAAATAGAGCTGATTTGGAGTGTATGGCTTTAAATGCAAATGAGCTGCATATTCCCGCCCCATCTCCAAAAGAGGGCGTAGCGTATACGTCTCTCTGCATTGCATATCTACAGCAATAGACAGCCGGTAGAAGCAACATAACTGGTGTTCAGCTGTACATATGGGAAGTCAAATGCACTGAAAGTGGGACGAAACAACTGTCATCGACAGTGGATCAATGGACCGAGCCGTGCGACAGAACGAATCTCGCGCTACGAACGGTGCAAACTAATCTCACAAGCACGGCGCTGATCAGTTAAAAATACTTAATGTATGCACACTAATACGGTTAAAATGCTAAGCACTATAACGACATGACATTCACAAAGGAGTCTGGAGTGATACACATATTTAGGTAGATTTTGAGGCGCATTGCCTTGAAAAATTAACGTAATCCACAGCGTCCTCAACAGCTCAGATGTTGGGAGAAAATGAAGACTCTTATGTTCAGTCTTACATCCGAACACAGAGCACCGGGATTGCTTGCGAGACATTGTTGACTTTACAGCTGCTCGAGCGTGGAGAAAATGGAGGACAGCGCACTGAGGGCAGAAACCATAGCAATACAGAGCTGTCAATCAACCCCCGTTGCCCAGCCCTCCGAAATGTGACGTCACACTGCGGTGAGAATCAAAACAGACTTGGTTTAAAGGGGATTAAAAAATGAGGAGTGGGTGGATTTTTATTATTGTAGGGTGATTGTGTTCACACACTGCCAACACACATTTATCTCCAAACACCATGTAAAAGTGGATTTTGCATAATAGGTGCCCTTTAAAACAAGATGCTACTGTTTTATTAGGAGTACTGAAACAAAATCTACTGAGTTGTTTGTAGAGCACACCGCCGGTCATGGTTCACTTTTTCTGCAGTCAGGGTTCTGGAAGTATTTCCCCATTCATTTTCTCTGTAGGGATAAAAAAGAAATCCTTAGTAAGGAGCTGTAAGCCATAAACTGAACCACCCAGCTCTGACATGAATCTTATTACAAACTTTGTTTTAAAACAAAAAAGTATTCAAAAATCTGAGAAAGAGACAAAGATACAAGACTGTGAACTTAATGCCTTTTATTATACAATGTAAGTCACGTAGCACATGAAGAAAAAAATACAGCCGCCATCACAAGAATAAATTATATTTTAAAATATGTTCAAATTGTCTGTCTTGAACAGTAAATACTTCAGCTATTAAAAAAAAGTTTCTCACTGGAGTATGTAAATGGTATTTTGAGTTTCGGAACCCAACTGTTGCACTATATTTGGAAGCGTGAATTATTTAAATGAAACAATTGAAACTCTTAAAAGTCAAATTTTGTTGTTTTTCAACAAAGTGTCAGTAACAGAAGGTGCTTTATTTTATTATCCTCAGGAGGTCAAGCTACAGTAATTATTAGCCCACTTGTAATGTATCTGATACACTTTTAACAATATATTGGGACTAGGGATATGCTGGTAACAAATTTTCATGTTGCGATTGATTGCTAATGCTTTTATCATGGTATTGAAATTTAGTTGCAAAAAAGTGTTGTTATAATACAGTATAACAGGTTTAATAACTTTTTTCTTATAACAAAAAAAAACTGAACATTTAAATACAATAAAGCAATACACAAAAAATGTATAAAGTTAAAAATTGTACACAGATGAAAGTGCAAAAGAATTATAAAGACCAGTAGGTATCACTTTACAATAAAATCTCATTAGTTAACCTTAGTTAATGCATTAACATTAACAATGAGCAACAGCTACATTTGCTACAGAAGTTATTAATCTTTGTTAAAAAAAATACAACTCTTAGTTCATGTTAGCTTAGGTTCATTAAAGGTGCCGTTGGAGATCTCGGAAAATGCTAACTTTAGCCTGATAGCACTGAAAGCGAATGTCCCACCCTCCCTGCAATCGCCGTCCAAAGCTTACAGCGGTGTTGTGCATTTAACCAGTTGATAGGAAAAGTATTCTTAAAATGCATTTAAAGAATCTAAATAATTTGTAATAAATAATTATTCACGGTATTTTGAAGTGCCCACGATAACAATATCGTGCATATTCATTATCGTGATATATTGCATTACCCAATACCGCCACATGTCTAATTGGGACATGTCGGAATAAAGTTCTTACTTATGGACTACAGCTACCACAGAAATGTGATAAATCACACAACTGTTACAGTCCTTATGTATTTACATTATAAATTATTATATTTAATAATTGATGTTATAATCAGGGGTGTTTTTCAGCCTGGTTCTCATAAGAGAACCTGGAGATTTGGTTTAGTCCTTACACTGCACATAGTGTGACCCATTAAATATAACTATGAAAAATAAATTAATAATAGTGATAACATTATTGCACTTTAATTAGATTTTTTTTAAATAAAATAAACTAAATAATAAAGTGTGATAGTACTATTATATTTTAAAATAAAAAGGGAGTATTAAATACAAATGCAATTATTTTATAGTAAACTTAAAATAAAAGTTAAAGTAAAATAAATTGCTAATATTGACTTTTTTATATGAATTTTTCATCATTTTCAAACTTAAAATATTTTATTCTTTTTTTTCTATATTGGTGGGTTGCCAGCAAGTAAGTATATGGACTTCTGGGTTTAGTGCCGCCCATTGAAGAGCGTCAGTGAATGAAATGTCACAGTTTTGCATTGCGCTTTGAAAACGGCAGCGGGTAGCCTAGATTTATGCTTTCAGTTTGAATAGAAATATCATACAGTACAGTTTGTCGATCTAAAATGGTAAATGTGCATTAACAGCTGTCAACCATGTTAGTACACAAATGTGTGGTCTGAACTTATTTACACAGCACATTTATTTTTTATTTTGGTCATGCATGCGCACCTGCGTACCACTTATGTGCACCCCTGGTTATAATGTAAACCACAGTGGTTTTAAAATGCGCATTTTAGACATGACATGTAATAGGTTGTAGAACAAAATGGGAAAGTCTTGAAATAATGCAAACCACAGACCTTATTTTACTCAAAATTGAAAACCGCTATTTTAAAAACCCATTTGAAATTCCTGAGGGAGCCCATGATGAAATGGCCTTCTGGGCAAGCCTACAAATTGCCATCATGACTGAACAGCTCTACTGAACCCATTTCATGGAAAGAGCCTTGAAATGTCTTTCTAATGAAACTATAACAATACCATGATGTTAAATTTATTACATATAATCTCTATTTTCAAAATCGTTTCCTGAAGTTCTTTTCTAATACTCCATAGGGCTTGTGGGATTCAGCACCTCGAGCGGGCAGGGAAGAATCTCACCCTTTTCGATGCTTTATATTTCTGCATCGTCACCTTCTCAACTGTTGGTTATGGAGACGTCACACCCAGAATCTGGCCCTCTCAGCTACTCGTGGTCATCATGATCTGTGTGGCTCTGGTGGTGTTGCCATTACAGGTGATACGACCAGCCCACAAACAGCACAATCAGTATTAAAAGAGCAGTTCACCCAAACAATTTTTGCTAATTTACTCACATTCGGGCCATCCAAGATGTAGATGAGTTTGTTTCTTCATTGGAACAGATTTGGAGAAATTTAGCAACACATCACTTGTTCACTAATGGATTCTCTGCAGTGAACGGGTGACATCAGAATGAGAGTCCAAACAGTTGATAAAAACAATCAATTAACATCTTTGAAGTGAAATACTGCATGTTAGTAATAAACAAATCCATCATTAAGATGTTTTAAACATCAAACCATTGCTTCTGTCCAAAATTCAAGTTCTCTATCCATAATATTGTTTTCTCTAGTGAAAAGGTCATCTTGCCTGAATCAGGAGAGAAATATGCACAGATCAAGCACAGTTCACAGGTGAAAAAGTCTAAAAAAGTTCCAAACAAATACGTTGGTGGATTTTGATGTGAGAGGACAACAAAGGACTGACTGTTTTATGGAGGAAGTGTTACTATGGATTATGGACTGGTGTTTTGGCTAGAAAAAAAAAAAAAAGTTTAAATTTACATCTTAATGATGGATTTGTTTCTTACAAACATGCAGATTTTAACTTCACAGGATTGTTGGACTGGAGTCACGTGGATTTCTTGTGGATTATTTTGATGTTTTTACTGATGTTTGAACTCTCATTCTGACGGCACCCATTCACAGCAGAGGATCCATTGGTGAGCAAGTGATGTAATGCTAAATTTCTACATTTCAAATCTATTCGGATGAAGAAACAAACTCATCTACATATTAAATGGTCTTAGGGTGAGTTAATGTTCAGCAAATTTTCATTTTTGTGTGAAATATTCCTTTAATGTCCTGCCATGATCAAATTTACACAGCTGAATGAAGGGAGATTCAACCTCACTGAGCACTTTTTGCATTAAATTTCTTAGATGATTTAAGCAGAAATAAGTGGAATGGTTAATAATATACTGCATTTACACAGTACTTTCTGTCTGTCATTTCGACACCAGTTTGAGGAGTTGGCGTATCTCTGGATGGAGAGGCAGAAGTCAGGTGGAAACTACAGCAGACATCGTGCTCAGACCGAGAAACATGTGGTTCTCTGCGTCACTTCACTCAAAATAGACCTGCTCATGGATTTCCTCAACGAGTTCTATGCCCACCCGAGACTACAGGTACATACATAATCCCATATATCTAAGTGTTTATTATTATTCCAATACCTGTATGTGATGGTAGTATCATTAATTCTCAAATGTCCTGTAGGATTATTATGTGGTGATACTCTGTCCCTCTGAGGTGGACATCCAGGTGCGGCGTATACTGCAGATCCCACTGTGGTCTCAACGGGTCATCTACCTCCAAGGCTCTGCATTGAAGGACCAAGACCTGATGAGAGCCAAGTACGTTGTCCATTGACATGCCAACACAGATTTTGAAACCAAGTGGATATGCAAAAAATGATTTGTATCTTTGAATATGAAGTTGCACTGTCAAATAATTTCCTTGTTCACACTAAAAAACAACTGGATTTCTTTTATTTCATTTATATAGTTAAAAGGTTTATTTTTTCTTTTGGTCATGCCTTATCTCACATAGGCCACTAAAGTGAGCCAGAACCTGCCACTGATTCACCTTTAAAAATTAGTGCATGATGCCCATGGACCTACAATTAGATTTTCACTGAAATAGGGTCACTTTGCAGTTTGAATTGAGGTTTGACTCCGTGTTTGAGTCTATGAGAGAGCCATTAAACTGATACAGACATCAGTCCAATGGATCAGGAAACTTATCTGTTACTGCAAGCGATTTCATCAAGTCCTTTTTAAATACATTAATACTATCTCTAGACTACTGAGAACATTTGAGAATTGACCTCGGAATGAGATTAATATCATCAGAGATTTTCATTTTCCATGTAGCCTGTCAACAGTATATTAAAGTTGCATTCACCAAAAAATATTTAAGGACAGAAGATATGGAGTGCTGTTCTTTATAACTGAACTGTTGTAAATAGAGTAAGGCAACTTCAATGTCTATGAAGTGTAGACATCAATAGAACAACTTGCAAGAACGGTACTTGAAGCAGCAAATATGTTGGACGATTTATGGCTCACTATAAAGTGCACAGCAATGCTTCACCGTTAAGATTTGGTTTAATGGCAGGCTAAGCAGTTTAGCTAATTAAATTATCATAATCTCATTATTCTCTGTGAAAGACAACGTGTGTTTCTGGCTTTTTAGAGTCTGAGAGTGAAAGAGCTGTTAGTAAACTTCAGTCATAAGTCATTTTTTCACAGTGATGTACAGTACATCAGTGTTGCATTTCTATAATTTACACTTGCATAGGCATACTGATGAACTGTTTCCAAATGGATGCTTTGGACAGGCTTCCAAAAAAAAAAAAAAACTAAATTAGTCTGTGAGGAAATTTGAAGAGTCAACCTGCACGCCAAACTTGATACCAGTCTCAAGCCCATCTGTTCCTTATTAAAGCAGCCTTGAAATTTAAAGATAATATATGTGCTTCTTCCTGCAATGTAACTGCATTTAAAATCCTACTATATTCCTTCATTATAAATGCAGCGAATCTGTCTCAATATGCCCACTTCATATTCTAGTGCATGAATTTCTCATAAAACTCAGTCAGCCCAGAGTTTCCTGGCCAGACGTGTAATCTGTGTATTGTAATGGGAAGGCTGGAATTTAAATGACTTTATGTTGTTAAAAGTCTCTATGTGGGAAAAAAATCATTTTCTAATTATTAAGATGTGTTCATTGCTGCTGCATATTGCTGGATGAATTATGTATGTTGTGAGTCCTTTACTTTTGGTAACACTTTAGAGTATGGAACACATATTCACTGTTAACTAAGAGTTTTCCCTGAACAAACTCTCAATTTGCTGCTTAGTAAGGTAGTTGTTAAGTTTAGGTATGGGGTAGGGTTAAAGGCTCTGAAATATGGTCATGCAGAATAAGGCATTAATATGTGGTTTATAAGTACTAATAAACAGCCAATATGTTAGTGATATGCATGCTAATAAACAACTAATTAATACTGAGAATTGGTCCTTAAAATAAAGTGTTACCTTACTTTTTTGCCAGTAGCTATTTTTCACACTTTTAGATTTAAAGATTGTTTTGGGTTTAAAGCTCTGTTGAAAGCATCTGCGACATGATGTTGATTTGTTATCTGCAGTAATTCAGTGCCAGTGAAAATCTGTGTGACCAGGCATTCTTGGGGTTTAAATGCAGAATTGTGCAGCTCATAGTTTATAAGCACTTCTATTAAAGTGTCATGAAATGTGCCATTTCAGCACAAGTTTTTGTTTAGCTGGTTAGTATTCATCCAGGATCCAGTTTGCCCCTGCTGCTAGATACTGTAACTACACCAGTTGGTAAAAAAAAGGTCATTATATAATTTTCCTGCATCTTCAGAGAAATTATTCAAATTTTTAACAGTATATCTCTCAGTACATTCTCACAAATGCTGCAGTCTACATATAAAACTGCACAAATATGTATTTTAGTAAGATCACAATACTGGACATTCCACAAATACATGCAGGTCATTTTGTATCTGTAATTTAATGCACAGATAAGCCATTACATTTGCACTCTACGTGAATGTGTGCTTTTGCATTTTTAATGACTTTAGATTTTTAGAGACTGTTAGATTTAGAGACCGTTATTCCATGATGTGGATTTGCAAATATAAGTGGTCGGGTCTGTTTACAGTCACAGAAAGGATAGATAGTGTTTGTTATGCTGGGTTTACCAATGTCTTGTGGCTGTTTCTTAGAAGATGTAGTGTGTATTTAGTGACATTTATCCTATTGCAGTATCGTATACCACAGGCTCCCACCGTAAAACACTCAATTTTTGCTTGTTTTTACAAACTGAAGGAAGAGTAAAATTATTTATTGTGGTAATTGACAGCATGTCGCAGATGCTGTTGACAGAGTTTAACAGGAAGCTGAAACATGTCTAGAAAACATTAAGAGTGTGAAAGCCAGTAGATTATTAATGGCAGCTTTTTCAATGAGAAGAAACATTAAACCTATAGTGTTTTGCTGGATGTGAGGCTAGTATACCGTGAAATTGACCCTCAGTACTGACTGTGAGAAACATGGCAATAATTACCTATCAGCACATTAATGTATACACACATGTGCAAACCTTCAGGAGCAATTCATTTCACATCTGAGTGACACTGCTGTGTAATGATGTTCTGTGTCCTGCAGGATGGACGATGCAGAGGCATGCTTCATCCTCAGCAGCAGAAATGAAGTGGACCGCACCGCAGCTGTAAATATAGCCTCGAAATATAGTTCCTTGCCAAAAGTAAAAGTTATTAGGGCTGCAACAACAACTCAGTAAATAACTGAGAAGGAAAATAATCGTAAATCGTATCTCATTATCGATTAGTTGGGTCTTTGAGCTGTGTATAGAGAATCTTCATCAGTGACGCCACTTCAAATTATAAAAAATAAACCTAATTTCTATTTAAAAAGCACACATTTTTTAAATGTGAGCTGCAGCGGATGATTATGCAACACACGTTTTCCCAAGCACAGGAACTTTTTAAAATAAATGAAATGGAGTGCAGCAAAAACAAGAAACCTAATTATTTTGATCAAAACAATTTTCTCTGTTACACATAAAATTTACTTATAAATAACCATAATATAATTATATTTTTAAATCAACAGTAACTTAAAGCTAGTGGAAAATTTGAAGCATATATTGTAATATTATTCATGCTTTGATTATTATTTTATTTTCATCTTTTAAACTAAGATGAGACTTTGAGGTTTTATTACTTAATTTTGTAGGCCTATCCATTTTAAATGGTTTTGTTTAACCAGTTAATCAAAGAAATAATCAACGGATTATCTGATTGTTAAAGTAGTTATTATTTGCAGCTCTAAAAGTTAATATTGACACTTATTGCATGTATTTCAGGATGACTATCAGTGTTTTTTTTTTGTTTTTTTTGTGATTCACTTCACAATTATACAAATATATTAAGTAATTTTTTCTGAAATTGAACTGCTTTTAATTGCAAAATGAAGTGTGCATATCATTGTAAGAATGATGTCTTTTCTTACAGGATCATCAAACCATTCTTCGAGCGTGGGCTGTGAAGGACTTTGCTCCAAACTGTCCTCTGTATGTCCAGATTCTCAAACCTGAGAACAAATTCCATGTCAAATTTGCAGGTTAGATTTTTTTTTCCTTCTTCAGATTGACTTATTTTGTATGCAGTCATTAAACATTCATCTGTCTTTCATAAATCATATTTAGATTTTAACAGACATGTGGTAGTTTATTTACGTAGTCATAATTTTTGTCTTTTGAAGAAAATTTATGTTAGTTAGTCTGTTAGCAAATGTATAGCTTATTGAATGTATTATAGATGGTTGTAGTGTGTGTGTGTGTGTTTCCTGTAGGTGTATTTATAATAAATATATATCCATCTGGATTCTACACCCTCTGTCTCCCAAGTTATACATCCTCTTTGAAGTTTTTCATGGTCATGAGCAGCTGCTTTGTATGTCTAGCATGGCCTCCACCTCTCAGGTCACTGCATTTGCATTTACATGTGTTCATTTAGCAGATGAAGTGAAGTATTCAGAAGGAATAATATGTCCCTTTGCGTGTGCAGTGCTATAAAAGCATGTCGTAATTCAAACACCTTGAAAAAGGTAAATAATAAAGAAAGCAACTTTAACTCACTGGCATATTAAAACTTTTAACGCAAGATTCTTGTTTAGTTTCTCATTTTTGTGTGTAGCACTGAATTATATTCTTGATCCACATGTTCAGATAGTCCTCCATGGAAATATAGCAGTAGCCTTGATCAACAGTACACTTGGTACACAGTATCAAATGGTCTTGTTGGGATCTGTAAAAGCAGTATTATATCATTGCATTTAAAGTGTAAGGGTTACACACACACATACTGTACATACAGGTGCCCACCAATTCATCTCAACAAATTAGAATACTTCATAAGACCAATAAAAAAAAAACATTTTTAGTGAATTGTTGGCCTTCTGGAAAGTATGTTCATTTACTGTATATGTACTCAATACTTGGTAGGGGCTCCTTTTGCTTTAATTACTGCCTCAATTCGGCATGGCATGGAGGTGATCAGTTTGTGGCACTGCTGAGGTGGTATGGAAGCCCAGGTTGCTTTGATAGCAGCCTTCAGGTCATCTGCATTGTTGGGTCTGGTGTCTCTCATCTTCCTCTTGACAATACCCCATAGATTCTCTATGGGGTTCAGGTCAGGTGAGTTTGCTGGCCAGTCAAGCACAGTAACACCATGGTCATTGAACCAGCTTTTGGTACCTTTGGCAGTGTGGGCAGGTGCCAAGTCCTGCTGGAAAATGAAATCAGCATCTCTATAAAGCTTGTCAGCAGAAGGAAGCATGAAATGCTCTAAAATTTCCTGGTAGATGGCTGCGTTGACTGTGGACTTCAGAAAACACAGTGGACCAACACCAGCAGATGACATGGCAGCCCAAATCATCACTGACTATGGAAACTTCACACTGGACTTCAAGCAACATGGATTCTGTGCCTCTCCACTCTTCCTCCAGACTCTGGGACCTTGATTTCCAAATGAAATGCAAAATTTACTTTCATCTGAAAAGAGGACTTTGGACCACTGAGCAACAGTCCAGTTCTTTTTCTCCACAGCCCAGGTAAGACGCTTCTGACGTTGTCTCTGGTTCAGAAGTGGCTTGGTAGCCCTTTTCCTGAAGACGTCTGAGCGTGGTGACTCTTGATGCACTGACTCCAGCTTCAGTCCACTCCTTGTGAAGCTCTCACAAGTGTTTGAATCGGCTTTGCTTGACAGTATTCTCAAGCTTGCAGTCATCCCTGTTGCTTGTGCACCTTTTCCTACCCAAATTCTTCCTTCCAGTCAACTTTGCATTTAATATGCTTTGATACAGCACTCTGTAAACAGCCACACCTTTCAGAAATGACCCTCTGTGACTTACCCTCTTTGTGGAGGGCGTCAATGTTCGTCTTCTGGATCATTGCCAAGTCAGCAGTCTTCTCCATTATTGTGGTTTCAAAGAACAAGAGATACCCGGAATTTATACTGTAGGGATAGTCATTAATTGAAACTCAAATGTAAATATTCTAATATTTTGAGATACTGATTTTTGACTTTCATGAGCTGTAAGCTCTAATCATCAAAATAAAACAAAAAAACTTTTGAAATGTTTTACTTTACATGCAATGAATCTAAAATATATGAAAGTTTCACTTTTTGAAATAACTTACAAGAAAAAATGAACTTTTTCACAACATTCTAATTTATTGAGATGCACCTGTATATCAAGGTCAACTAAAATGAACTAAAACATTACTTGAAATAAAATACTGTAAAAATTAACTGAAATAAAAACTTTGTATTTCAGATAGTTTCCAAGGCAATTTTTTAAAAATTATTTTAACTTGATATACTAAAATAATTAAAACTAAAACTGATGAAAGCTATTTAGACATACTGTATATACAGTACAAATAAATGCTAAAAATGACAAAACACAACATAAGCATATATTTTTTCACTAAATGAATAGTCATGTTAACTCTGTCAAATGTTTTTCTGCATCTAAAACAAAACAAAACAAAAAAAATGAAACAACTAAACTAATGGCTAGTATTAAAAACTCGCTAGTTTTTACTCTGTGACTATTACAAAGTCAGTAAGTGTATGATGCCCAGTATTTTATGATCTGTTCAGTTTTTAAAAGTCATGTAGTGTATTCCAGCCTTAATTTGAAGAGTGTCTACCTGTAATGAAACCAATTTGATCTGAATGAATAAGATGACGTAATCAACTCTGGGTGTTAAAGCTGTTCTGATGAAGTTGATGTTAAGTTGATTAGTGATCTGGAGTGGTAATGTTGGATTTTTGTTGGTTTTGTAAGTTCTGAGATTAGGGCAGTTCACTTGTGTGGTGAAACTGAGGTGTTTTTAGTTCATAGTGTGTTACCAAATTTCACAAGAATGACCGGGGTCCTAGAAGTGTTTATAGAATTCAGCAGGGAGTCCATCTGTGCCTGGTGCTTTATAATTTGAGAGTTTTTTTGTTGAAATTCATTCCTTTTTAAGGGAACATCAATATTTAATATTTGTTCATTTGCTGCCATTATTATATTATATTATAATATATATATATATATATATATATATTGGTTTGTTTTTTTGTTAGATCATGTGGTGTGTGAGGAGGAGTTCAAGTATGCCATGCTGGCCCTCAACTGTGTGTGTCCAGCCACATCCACACTGGTCACACTCCTGGTACACACGTCTCGTGGACAGTGAGTACTGATTTCTTTCCTTTTTCCCCTGAAACTGATCAAGAGAAATGTTTTCTCAAATACTGTTTAGTTTATTGAAGGATTTAATAATGAATAATGGCACCTCACGTAACCTTTCCAATTCTGTGATCCCTAACAAATAATAGTGTCACAAATAATTACTCAGAGCAGATTTGTGAGGAGAGCCGATCAATGCCATTAAACTTCCTGTGATCATTTCTCAGAGGAAGACTGGCCATGCAGTCACCTGAACTAGCTGAGATTTTTGTAAACAAAACTCAAATAATCCCACAATAACAGTAATATCACATTTGCTGAAACAAGGTTTGGAGTGTCATCATTGTGCTTGTATTTGAACGTTCTGCTTGGGGTTTCAGGGAGGGACAGATGTCTCCAGAACAGTGGCAGAGGACGTATGGCCGTTGCTCTGGGAATGAAGTTTACCACATTCGTCTGATGGACAGCAAGTTCTTTGGCGAATATGACGGGAAGAGTTTTACTTATGCCTCCTTCCATGCACATAAAAAGTGAGTGATTGTGGCATATTTACTTTGAGCTACACAATTTACTGTTGGGATGTATGTGAAGTGATTCATTTATGAACCTTCCTTAAAAAAAGTTGACTGAGCATGCTGGTATTTTGCACATTTTTCTTTTTTTTGTTATTACTTTTTGCCACATTGCACACCACTGTTCTCATTTTACACCTTTTTTTAATGATAATTTTAAACCACATTCTCTATATACACTACTGTTCAAAAGTTTAGAGGGGTAATGTTTTTTTTAAGTCTCTTATGCTGACCAAGGCTGCATTTATTTGCTAAAAATATAGTAAAAAGTGTTATATTGTGAAATATTTTCTATTTTAACATATTCTAAAATGTAATTTATTCATGTGATGCAAAGCTCAATTTTTTTTAGCAGCCATTACTCCAGTCTTCAGTGTGACGTGATCCTTCTTGTGAAATCATAATATGCTGATTTGGTGCTCAGGAAACATTTCTTATTATCAATGTTGTAAACAGTTGTTCTGTTTAATGTTTTTGTGGAAATTAAGGTAGTTTTTTCCAGAATGCCTTGATGAATAGAAAGTTCAAAAGAACAGCATTTAGTAGAAATAGAAATCTTTTGGGTAACACTTTAGAATACTGTTCCGTCATTAATGAATAACTACACAAGAACACATGAGTAACGCAATATTAGCACTCTGGTAACTACTAGTAACTAACAAGAAACTCTGATTAATGAATTAGTAAGTAATAATTATGATCGAATGTGGTAGTTCACTATTAGCTAATGTTAACTATTATTTTTTCATACCTCCTAAAATTCTGCATACAGGTTCATAATTAATACAAATAATGTATAATTAATTCTAAAGTGAGCACGGTAACCCACTAGTAATGACTCAAGTATTACCAAATTCTTCAGAAGGAATTACTAATTATTTGGATCAGTATTCTAAAGTGAGGATCATGATAACTCCCTAGTAACAACTGAAATCATTGTAAGCTTTTGAGAGTGTTGTAAAGCATTGGATAGTAATTATTCAGGTGTTACTACATCCTTCTAAAGGAATTACTAATTTTTTGGATCAGTATTCTAAAGTGAAGATCATGATAACTCCCTAGTAATTACTGAAGTCATTGTAAACTTTTAAGGTTTTTGTAAGGTTTTGGTTAGTAATTCATTTAGCTACATTTGGTAACACTTAAATCATTACTAGTGGGTTACCGTGATCTTCACTTTAGAATACTGATCCAAATAATTAGTAGTTTCTTCAGAAGGATGTAGTAACACTTGAGTCATTACTATCCAAAACCTTACATATATCTCAAAAGCTTAAAATGACGTCAGTCAACAATGAGAGTTATGATGCTTTTTCCTTTAGAATACTGATCCAAGTTATTAGTAGTTCCTTTATAAGGATTTGATAATTCTTGAGTCATTACTAGTGGGTAACCATGATCTTCATTTTAGAATAAATTATATGTAGTATACATAATCATTATTATGAACCTGTATACAGTAGTTCTTAGTAGTTCTCCAGGATATATTAAAAAAATAGTAGTTATTGATTAGCTAACACTGAACTACCAGTTTCAACTGAGTGCTATTACTTACTAAATCAATAATCATAGTTTCTTGTTAGGTAATAGTAGTTACTACAGTGTTAATAGTGCATTAGTGACTTGTTCCTGTGTAGTTATTCATTAACAAAGGATCAGTATTCTAAAGTGTTACCATCTTTTGTTACAATGTAAAAGTCTTTACTGTCGCTTTTGATCAATTTAATACATTCTTACTTAGTAGAACTATCTATGTCTTAAAAAAAAGAATTTACTGACCCCATACTTTTAAACAATAGCGTATATCAAGTAATTGACACACTATTGGCCACTTTGCTCAGCCTGTTATGGCTTAATCTCATTTGCATTATAATGGTCAGTTGCACTTTATTACCATGTGTACTTCATTTGCATCATAATGTTTTTATTCACATGATATATTACTATATGCATTTCACTGGCTCTGTACTTGTACTCTACAGAATGACAATAAAGTTGAATATAATGTATTCAAGATCCTCAAAGCAGCATCAGGGTGTAGATCCTCCCAAATAAAGATCAGTTTGCACTGCAACTGCACTTTTCTCTCTTAAACACCAAGTTAAACACCCCAAAATCATCTGTCCCTTAGGTATGGTGTCTGCTTAATTGGCACAAAGAGAGAAGACAATAAGAGCATACTTCTGAACCCCGGCCCTCGCCACATCATGTCTGCCACAGACACCTGCTACTACATCAACATCACTAAAGAGGAGAACTCTGCCTTCATCTTCAAACAGGAGGAGAAGCACAGCAAAGGGCTGTCGGCCACCGGCGTGTATGACGCCCCCTCTCGTCTCCCGGTGCAGAGCATCATCGCAAGCATGGGTGAGGGAACAGATAGTAGTTTCTACCTGATGAAGTGATGTAACTAACAGAAATCTTCAAACTTTTAATCATCAGCTAAATGAGTTTCATGAAAGCTGCACTGTGTAATTTCTGTGCCACTAGCAGCACCAAGCGGAAATCTGAAAATAATGACTGAGTTAAACATTAGTGGTGTTGTTATTGTTACATAACACAGCCTAAACAAATGAAGCACAAGTTTTAATTTGTTTACATCAGTGCAGCCGCAGGGTTGGTTTAATGCTGTTTCCATATGGATGCCATATGCCAGTTAGTGGTATGAGAGTAACATTCAGAAGCAGGGTGAATTTATCAAAATATAGAAGAAGTTTTAATTCATGCTCATGATAAAATATACTTTCTTTCATTGTTTTTCCTTTGTTGAAGTTGATCAGTCTACTTCATATGGTAAGTCTGAGCATGAGACATAGTTAAATCATAAGACATCATTAGTGGATGTCTGTGTAAATGTTAACATTTACAGAAACCTCTCTCTCCCGTTCATTCCTGTTACTTTGAGGAACTCAAAGGCTCAAGGCTTTTGTCCTGCAAGCTTTTTACCTAGAAAATGACGTTTTTTTTTTTCCCGACTGGGCTTGGAAACTGCTCTTGCATGTGTAAAATATCCCTAGCCTACTCTCTAACTTAATTAATTATATATATAAAGAATTAGTTCATTATGTTTCTTCACTGATTTGTTTTCACAACTGCTCTTAACATTTTGCAAAGGAACAATTTTCTGCATAACAGCAAAATTTCCCTTCAGAACATTTTCTTCCCTTCAGCATTTTTAAATTAAACCTCACGGTGCTTAAAAATTTTGGTTGCAAAGCACTGATTTGAAATGTGCAAATCAGTCATCATTCATAAAAAGCAATAAATCAGGGTTGAGGTCAACTTCAGTGCGTTTAAGAAATATTGTGCTTTAATTAAATATTTACACCATCTACTGTATTCGTAGGCTAATTTTCCTAGTGATTTACACAAGTTTTTTCATTTTATTCATTGCACTGATGGAAATGAACTGGAATTGACCTAAATTCTGAGTCATCAAAAATTGATGTTCATAACGCAGTATTTCTTTGGCCGCTTTCATTGCACTGAAAATAGCACAAAAGCAATTGACATTTCAGATCAGACAACAGTTTTTAGATCGTTTCATCGGTGGACACATGAATTTCCTCACACCACACTTTCCCTAAGCTCGCCCAAAGAGGAAAACCTCCACTCTCATGGCTCATTTGTTTTGCATTACAGGAACTGTGGCCATTGACCTGCAGAACCCAGATCCCCCGGCTGACAGCAGTAAACTGGCCCTGCCCACAGAGAACGGAGCTGGGAGTCGTAGACCCAGCATTGCCCCTGTGCTTGAGATCGCTGATTCCTCTGCAATCCTGCCTTGTGATCTTCTCAGTGACCCCTCAGAAGATGAGACCAACCAATCGGATGAGGAAGGAGCACCAGCCTTAGAGTAAATACTATTTTAAAAGTACAAAATCGATGTGATTTCTCAGGGAAAGCATGATAGAATCGTTTGTCTTTGACTTTTTAGAGAGCCAGCAAATGTGAAAGACATGAGCCTTAAACCAAGTATCATGCGGATAGCTGTGCTATTACTTTTCTAAGCAACCCATTTTTTTTGACTGGGAGATGATAAAATAATAAATAAAATATCCAAGTACAGTGCCAATAAAAACCCTATACACTTACACCACTGTTCAATTTTTTTTAAGTTAAAGGGTCTCTTCTGTTCACCAAGGTTGCATTATTTGATCAAAAATACAAAATAAAAAAAACAGTAATAATGTAAAATATTATTACAATTTAAAATGACTTTTTTCAATTTGAATGTTTTTAAAATGCAATTTATTCCTGTGATGGCAAAGCTGAATTTTCAGCTTTCACAGTTTTCAGTGTTACATGATCCTTCAGAAATCACTCTAATGATGATTTGCTGCTTAAGAAACATTTATCATTATCAGTGTTAAAAACATGTTAGAATTATTTGATGAAAAGAACACCATTTAAGTCAAATAGAAATCTTTAGTAATGTTATAAATGTCTTTACTGAGACTTCTGATCAATGCATCCTTGCTGAATAAAACTGTTAATTTTTTTTTATCTTGTCTCTATGACTTCTAGTTATTTCTTAACTGTGCGCTCTCTCTGTGTGTGTGTTAAATTACATTTTATAGTTTTCAGGAAGATCAGATGAACCTTAAATGTATTAGTTGCTATCAGCCTTTCAGCGGTCACGCTGCAGAATAATTACAGCATTTGCTTATGTCAGTCAGAGCCGGAGGAGACGTGCACTCATTCTCTCTCTCTCTCTCTCTCTCTCTCTCTCACACACACACACACACACACACACACACGCACACACACACACAGACACACACACTAATGATAAAGACTAAATCTCTTACAAAACAGCACTGAGTCGTTCTCGCCGCAGGACTCTGTTCTGCTCCTGTATTTTCTAATGCTTCCTCTGGTAAGCAGAGTGAATTGGTGAAGATCCCTGCTGTACTGAGCTGCTGAATCTTCAGTGCTCTCACAGTGCCATCTATTGATCATTTACATGCAACGCTTTCAAAAATAAAGCCTTTGCAGACTTATTGATGTCAGTCAAGGGTTCATGTACTGTATATGCATTAAATAGAATCATTCATTGTAATTAATACTCAGACTCCTTCTGATTTTTCAAGGTGTATTAAAGGCTATCCTCCAAATTCCCCTTACATTGGAAGCTCCCCAACTCTTTGTCACCTTTTGCAACAAAAGGCACCATTTTGTTGCCTACGGCTTGACAAGGTGAGTGTGATTCTCTCTTAAACACTGATAACGATTCAGCTTAATCCATTGCTTTGGGATAGTTTGATGAAAGGGAAATTGTGAAGCTTTTACGTTAACACTTTTGTATAGGGACCAATTCTCACCATTAACTAGTTGCTTATTAGCATGCCTGTTACTAACATATTGGCTGTTTATTAGTACTTATAAAGCACGTATTCTAGCTGGCCATATTCTACATCCCTAATCCTACCCAATACATAAACTTAATGATTACCTTATTAACTATTAATTAGCAGCAAATTAGGAGTTTATTGAGGCAAAAGTCACAGTTAATGGTTTGTTAATAGTGAGAATTGGACCTTAAAATAAAGTGTGACCATTTTTACTTACTAAACTAATGCTAATGTATTTATATGGAGAAATTTACCAATAATTAAATACGTCATGCATTTGAGCAATAAATATATAAAAGTATAAAGAAATGCGTATCGTCATATTTCAGGTCGCTTTTCATTTTACATAAATACATTTCACACTATATTTATTTGAACTCACTTTTCATTAAGCTTATATTGAATGTATGATGACTTGTTTGATGATATACAGTATTGATGTTGTCTACCTTATTTTATATATTTTATAGTATGTATTTCAATTCATATTTCCTGAAGCTTTTCGTTTTATGGCAGATCACGTGGCGTTTTGTGTCTTTTTTCATTTTACATGAAAACAAGTAAATTTACATACTCCATGCATTATTTATTTATGATTTTATTTCCTTGTGCCTTTATTTATTGCAACATTCTGTGATGCATTTCAGACAATATATTTGTGTGTACATATACCTGATATCTGTATCATTTATTTCAGTCCATTAAACATTTTACTTGTTTATAATTGCAGGGTTGTCGGCACAATAGCTTTGAAGATGCCAAGGCATATGGTTTCAAAAACAAGTTGATTATCGTTTCTGCTGAGACAGCGGGAAATGGCCTGTACAACTTCATAGTGCCGCTGCGTGCCTATTACCGACCCAGGAAGGAGCTGAATCCCATTGTGCTGCTGCTGGATAATCCGTGAGCGAGCTACCTCATCAGTTTTTCAGTCATGTTACCGTTCATATGATGACTTTAGAAGCATTGCTTAACCCGACTTTACCACTTAAAAATACTTCCAGGCATATTTGCATAAACAACAAATCTCTGTTCACACTCTGTCAGGCATCTTTATGCATTATATTGCTCTCTAATGCTAAACGCTTTCAAAAGTGTTTATGCTCCACATATTCTTCCTTTCAGTAATGCAAAATAGTGTACACAGTTGTCGTCACATTGTAGAATCTTCCTCAGAGTTACCATGGCAACTCTGAGATGTGTCAAAATCCTTTTTGCAATTATCTGCTTATGCATTTTGCACAAGATTTTACCCTGAGAATAAATTTTTATAAGGTTGTTTGCCAGTCCCAAACCTTTAAGAACTTTAAAACTGCAGCTGTGAGTGGATTAGCATTGTCAAACTGCTTTTCCCCTCCATTTCCAGGCCTGATAATCATTTTCTTGAAGCCATCTGCTGTTTCCCTATGGTGTACTACATGGCTGGTACCATTGACAAGTAGGTCTTTAAACATTTCAGTGCACATACACAACCCGAAATGGGTTTTAGTCTGGTCTGAATGGTCAATTTGTGCTGGTTTCTGTTGTAGTTTGGATAACCTGCTGCAGTGTGGCATCATCTACGCTGATAACCTGGTGGTGGTGGATAAGGAGAGCACTATGAGTGCAGAGGAAGACTACATGGCAGATGCTAAAACCATAGTCAATGTGCAGACCATGTTCAGGTACGTTGTATCCTCTAACAGCAAATTGGTTGTATTTGTCTTCAAGCTGATGTCTTTCTCTACATTAGCTGGGTACTAATTACTTTGTTGGCTGAGTTTTTCCTGCAAAACTTCATTTTCGTCTATGTTTTCCTGTTGTTGTGTCCTCTACTAGGTTGTTTCCTAGTCTCAGCATAATCACTGAGCTAACCCATCCTTCTAATATGAGATTCATGCAGTTTCGTGCCAAAGACTGCTACTCCCTGGCTCTCTCCAAACTTGAAAAGGTGTCATATCTTAACAACCACACCATTTCACTTAACTTCTGGGCCCAAAAGTCTTAGATGTGTTTCTGTTTTAATTATTGCAAATTGTCAACAGTTTGTGTGAAAAGTTAAAAATTGAACATGAATTTGAGAATATTTTAATCCAGGCTGCGTGAACTCCATGAGTTTGCGTAAAACCATATGTCACATGATTTAGAAATAGTTCTTAAGTAATAAGAAATGATCTAAGATATTTCTTGGTCATTTCTTTGTTTTGCATTTTTCAAAATCCTAAAATCTTTCTTTTTATTTCCAGGTTTAAAATAGATTCTGACTCCCAGATTGTCAGTGTGATCTCAGACTTTAGGACTCAGTAATGATTTAAAATGTTCTTCCTTGCAAGTAAACAATTTAACTACTCTAACCAGGCCTAACATTAACATACTACATTTCAGATTTTGCTATGATATGAAATAACTTTGCTTAAATGCTACAAATTTATTATGATATAATCCATTAGGAATCTTTCTGAGTGATTCTTAAGTATGGTGTATTTGTGATGATTGCATGCTTCAAATGGCTGAAAATGGCTGAAAATACCAAAACTGGGATAATACTGCATCACAAATTGGCAGATGGTCTCAAAATCTCAAATCATCAGCAGTGGAAAGAGCCATCAATCTTTTGTTGTGATCTTTTTCCCTTTTCTCCAGATAGAGAGAGATAAGGGCTCTAATCTGGCTTTCATGTTCCGCCTCCCATTCGCTGCAGGCAGAGTGTTCAGTATTAGTATGCTGGATACTCTTCTTTACCAGGTGGGTAATAGATCAGATGCAACTTCTGCTAATCCTCTTCCAAGATATGAAAAATCTTGCGCCATCTTGTGGAAGTCTAATATCCATGAATATACACTACAGTTCAAAACATTTGGGGGTTAATAAGTTTTATTTTTAAAGAATTAAATGCTTTTATTCAGCAAGGACAAATTAAATTGATGTAAAGTAACAGAAACATTTATAACGTTACAAATGATAAATGCTGTTCTTTTGAACTATTCATCAAATAATTCATTGAATTTCACAGTTTGCAGGATAACAGTTTTTAACATTGATAATAATAAATGCATTTCTTGTGCAGCAAATCAGCATATTTGAATGATTTCTGAAGGATCACGTGACACTTTAGACTGGAGTAATGATGCTGAAAATTCAGCTTTGCCATCACAGAAATAAATGAAATTCTAAATATATGAAAATAGAGAAAAAGCCATTTTAAATTGTAATAATAATATTTCGCACTGTTACTGTTTTACAGTATTTTGATCAAAGAAATACAGTCTTGATGAGAATTAGAAACCTCATTCAAAAAAAAAAGTCTTATCAACCCCAAACTTGTGAACAGTAGTGTATATATGTATGCATGTACATGGAATATTTGTTTTTTAAATATTAAGAAAAAAAGGGGGGGGCTGCTAATTATTCAAAATTAAAGTATTTGGCTGAATTTAACTTACTGTTTTGATTGACAATGTTAAAGATTAGAAACTCAAGTTCAGCTCAGTGTGTCATATTGTCCCTCCCACTTAAAAAAATGTATGAAGTAAAATTAAAATGTACAGTTATTTGTGAGTACAACTATGAAGAACAACTATATGTAGAAAACAAGCAGCAGTCTGTCATACGGTGTTGTCTTGGGCTTGTCATATATATCATAAAAATAGTGCATTTTATTTTTGTTTCTCTACACATTTGACGCTGAAAACTAAAGACAGATTTTCACCTTTCTGTGCGGTGGATAGAAACAGAGTACCTTGAGTGGCATTTGCAGTAGACTGTGATCCTGCTTTGCTCCCCTCAGGCACTGAGTCTCTGTGGAGTCTTTATTGATTATGTGAGGTCTGGAGATCATCTGTGTGCTTTCTGTGTTTATATAGTTTCTGTTTACCCTCTAGTCTTTTGTGAAGGACTATATGATTCTCATTGCAAGACTCCTGCTCGGTCTAGACACCACCCCGGGCTCTGGCTACCTCTGTGCTGTAAGTGTAATCGCAAACAAAAACGCACCCACACACCCTCAGCAGCCAGTACGTCTGGCATCATTGCGTGCCATTGTTTTGCATACATTATGCAAGCCATTGTTTCAGTGAAAATGCATAAAGCTGGTTATTTGACCTTGTCCACCCACAAATCTGTTGGTGCTGACAGCGGTGTAAAAATATCATTATGTTTTAAAGGCAGAGTCGTATATGATATGATGGGCAAATCTTATAAAAACTATTTTTTCACCCCAGATCTGCTTAATTTTCTTTATTCAAAAATATTAATATTTAATAGATATAAAAAACTATTCGTAATTACTCATTATTACTAGTTTTTGTTTTTAATTTAGTAAAATATGGCCTGCATGTTTCTTAATGATCTGAAACAGATGAAGGTAACGGAAGAGGACTTATGGATCCGGACATACGGAAGACTATTCCAGAAGCTGTGTTCATCCAGTGCAGAAATTCCCATTGGGATATACCGCACTGAATCTCACATGTTCTCCTCCTCAGAGGTAAGATGAGATAAAGAGGAAGAGATCAGAGAGTTCAGACACTGCTGAATGCGCTCGTTTTATACGGTTCATCCAGCTTCAGATGCTTGCACAGCTGATACGATCTGTAACTGTGCCTTTACTTAATCTTGTGCAGTGTTGAAGATTTACAGCTTTATTTTGGTCTATATCATGGCTTTGCTGGCTGCCTTATTAGCTGTGTTGTGACTTGAAGCTTATGCAATCCTTGTGCTAATCATTTCTCATCTCATTCACATCTATTGCTTGTTCCAGTTTAAGGAGGTTTGCAAGCAGGTAAGAATACTTCACCCCATTTCTCAACTACATTCTCATATGTTAATGGCATTGTGCTGTGTTTCAGCTGTTTGTTGTCTGTCTGGTGATCTGTATAATTTGTTGGTAACACTTTACAATAAGGTTCATTAGTTAGCATTAGTTAACTACATTAGTAAACGTGAACTAACAATGAACAATACTTCTATAGCGTTTATTAATCTTAGTTAATATTAATTTCAACATTTACTAATGCATTATTAAAATCAAAAGTTGTGTTTGTTAACATTAGTTAATGCACTGTGAACTAACATTGAACAACTGCATTTTTATTAACTAACATTAACAAAGATTAACAAATAAAGTAATACATGTATTGTTCATTGTTTGTTAATACATGAACTAATGGTAACAAATGGCACCTTATTGTAAAGTGTTACCAATTTGTTAATAAATGCTATGTAAATAAATACACTTAAATTATTTAGTAATGTCAGGAATTAGGTCATTTTTCACTCACAAAAATTTTACTACCAAAGAATAACTTTAATCCCAAATATGAGGATTCCTGTCCCAAATATAAACACAAAATATATCCATTTATACTCTGTGAGAAAAATAGAAAGTGTAACATTAAAACATTTTTTTTCCAAAATTAAATAATTGGCTTTTTAGGTTACACTTTATTTGAAAGTGTCCTTAATACATTGTAATTATATATTTAAAAACTGAGTTAATATTAATTAACTACATGGTTAATATTATTATACTATATGGTAGGGTTAGGATTAGGGTTATTTGCATGTAATTATGTATAATTTATTGTTAATATAATAGTAAGTACGTGTAACATACATAACAAGGACACATTAAAATAAAGTGTTACCACTTTATGTAACAGTACTAAAGCTAAATCAAACATTTAAAATTCATAACAATTATAATTATCTGGAAAATATTTATTTTTAGGAAAAGCTATTTTATTCTGTCTCATTATTTGAATTTACACTACCTTTTAAAAGTTTGTTGTTGGTAAGATTTGTTAATGTTTTGTCTGTTATCCTTACAGAGGCTGTGTTTAGTGAAAATGATAATATTGTGAAATATTACTATAATTTAAAATAACTGTTTTCTATTTTAATATATATGTGTGTGTGTGTGTGTGTGTATAAATATCTTTTTTTTATGTAATGATGTAAAGCTGAATTTTCAGCAGTCATTACTCCAGTCTACATGTCACATGATCTTTAAGAATTTGAATAGGCTAATTTTGTGCTCAAGAACATATTAATATTATCAATTTAAAAAACAGTTGTGCTGCTTAATATTTTTTCGTGGAAGCCATGATACATTTTTTTTCAGGATTCTTTGCTGAATAGAGTTCAAAAGCACGGAATTTATTTGAAATAGAAATCTTTTCTAACATTATAAATGTCTTTACTGTCACTTTAGATCAATTGAATGCATCCTTGCTAAATAAAAGTATTCATTTCTTTAAAAAAAACCTTACTGACCCCAAACTTTAGAATGGCCTTAAACTTAGACAAGGCTAATAGCATCCTGTCAGGTGGTGAATTAGAGCTAGCTAAAAATATATGTGTAATTACATAGTGCTACTTTCCAGAGTAAAGTTGTTCAGCTGCTAATAAACTGGTACAAAAAAAGGTAAATCATAATGACCTCAGCCGGCAGACAATGGAAAAAATCAGCCCGCCACTTAAACACTGTTAACCTATTGACAACCTGTTTCCATGCTGAGCAGTCTCAGGTGTCTGTGGAGGACTGTGAGGACCCGCGGGACCGCAGGGAATCCTGGAAAGAGAAAACCGCCCACAGGAACTCCACAGGGAGCGACCAATCAGAGCACCCACTCCTACGGAAGAAGAGCATGCAGTGGGCGAGACGGCTGAGCAGAAAAAACACCAAACCGCCCAGTCGAGCTGAACGCATCAATCAACAGCGCCTGAACCTGTACCGGCGCTCAGAGAGACAGGAGCTGTCAGAACTGGTGAAGAACCGCATGAAGCACTTAGGGCTGCCCACTGTGGGATACGGTGAGTTTGACAAGGGGAAGTGAGTATTTCTGTTTGTGCCTACGAAAATACTGAAGGTACAGGACCCCTTACATTGATGTCTTTTTGATATAGTGCGTTATTATAAGTGTACTATTCTGGATATCTGTTTTCACAGTGTTTCTCTTTGTAAATCATATAATTGTCTCCTTATGTCCCCCTGCATCAATCATTATTCATCTGAAACGTCCTTTATCAGATGTCACAGGAAACTGACAGATTAAAAAGAAACAAAATATACATGCTGCCATGTAAATCATTCCATAAGGGAATATTATTTTTTGTTTCTTCATCTATAGGACAAATGTCCATTTTTCTAAGATCTACACTGGGGTCCAAAGGTACTTATATTATGCATTATTTTCTAATTCTAACCATCTTTACATCCAAATTATGTAACTAATGTACTGTTGTGAGTAGAATTACATTTTGAATGATTAAAATGTCTTAAATTGTTAAAGCAGCATGAACTCCACAAGTTTGTGTCAAACCTAGTGATCATATTTTCCAGTATGATTTGAGATGATACAAACACCATCTGACCTTCAGTATGAAGAGTCACATAATCACAAATTTATTTACTTAATATGATTAGTGACCAAGAAAATATGCAGAATCTTACATTTTGTCTTAATTTTGTCATACTATTTATTTATTTTATTTTATTAATTTACACTACCAGTCAAAAGTTTTTGAACAGTAATATTTTTGGTGTTTTAAAGAAGTCTCTTCTGCTCACCAAGCCTGCTTTTATTTTTATCCAAAGTACAACAAAAGTAGTAAAATTTTGAAATATTTTTACTATTTAAAATAACAGTTTTCTATTTGAATGTTTTAAAATGTAATTTATTCCTGTGATTTCAAAGCTGAATTTTAGCATCATTACTCCAGTCACATGATCCTGTAGAAATCATTCTAATATTCTGATTTGCTGCTCAAAAAACATTATTATTATTATTTTGAAAACAGCTGAGTAGAATTTTTCATGTTTCTTTGATAAATAGAAAGTTCAGAAAAACAGCAATTATATGAAATAGAAATCTTTTGTAGCATTATAAATGTCTTTATCATCACTTTTGATCAATTTAAAGCATCCTTGCCTAATAAAAGTATTAATTTCTATCATTTCTTTCCCCCAAAAAATTTGAATGGTATCATGTATAATGTTACAAAAGCCTTTTATTTTAGATAAATGCTTATCTTTGGATCTTTCTATTTATCAAAGAATCCTGAAAAAAAATGTACTCAGCTGTTTTAAATATTGATAATAATAATAATAAAAATAAATGTTTCTTGAACAGCAAATCAGCATATTAGAATGATTTCTGAAGGATCATGTGACACTAAAGACTGGAGTAATGATGCTGAAAATTTAGCTTTGATTACAGGAATAAATTACAATTTAAATAGAAAACAGTTATTTTAAATAGTAAAAATATTATTATTTTTTTAATTGTACTGTTTTTGCTGTACTTTGGATCAAATAAATGGCTTGGTGAGCAGAAGAGACTTCTTTAAAAAATCTTACTGTTTAAAAACCTTTGACTGGTAGTGTATTTATTTACCAGCTTCCCAAAACGTATTTCCAGAGATAAGCAAAGATATCTCAATAGTCTCAAATCTTTGGACTTAACTGTATATCGTAGATGTTCTTAACATTTCCTGTATTATAGCAGGTGGTTTTATAGTGTCATAATGATTATCACTTATTGTTGGACAGATCATTGACTTCTGTTTTGTGTGCCCTGCATTGTTGTTTATTCTATTCACTTTTCTAGAAACTTTACTCACTTTCTATCCTCCATGTTGCAAAAAAACATTCTCTTAATTTTTTGCTAGTCAACCCTGAGAAATACTGCTGAAAACTAAAGATGACGTGTGTATTTTTCATGTTAAAACTACTTCCTATCCCATATTACACAGAAATGTATGCACTTAATCTTTAAAAATGTGTTCTGTTAGTAATGACATTTTAAATAACTATAACACATATAAACCTTAGCAGTCAAAGTATTTTGAGAATGTGTTTTTTGCATTGTGAATTTTTCTTGATCTTTTTCTTTAAAAAGAGCTGCTTTCTCTGCTGCTTGCTTGACCTTTTCTTTCTTATCTCTTTCTCCGCACGCTGTAGAGGACGTAGCTAATTTAACCGCCAGTGATGTGATGAACCGAGTAAATCTAGGATATTTGCAAGGTAAATCCACCCAACATCACTGTTCCTGTAGTATAGGATTGTTCCAGTGGATCAAGTCACTAGATTAATGAGCTGAATGAAACCTGATGTTCTGGAGACGGATGTCAATAGGAAACTCCACTGCTCAGTTTGTCCAGTGACATTAATTAGAACGGCATCAGCAGTCTGTGTTTGATAGGATAAGCACTGAAAGCCTGAAAGGAAAACGCTTTGTGGTGTTTTAAAGGAATAGTTCACCCAAAAATGAAAATCTGCTGAAAATTTACTCACCCTCAGGCCATCACTTGCTCACCAGTGGATCCTCTGCAGTGAATGGGTGCCGTCAGAATAAGAGTCCAAACAGCTGATAAAAACATCACAATAATCCACAAGTAATCCAGTTCATCAATTAATGTCTTGTGAAGTGAAAAGTCTTTTATTCATAATATTGCTTTCTCCAGTGAAATATGCACAGATTACAAACGAAAACAGTCCAAAATAGTTCTAATCAATTATGCAAATATTGGATTTTGTTGTAAGAGGATTTTTCACTGGAGAAAGCGTTATTATGGATAATGGACTGATATGTTGACCAGAAGGACTGGTATAAAACGTCTTAATGATGGATTTCTCCAAATCTGTTCTGATGAAGAAACAAACTCATCTACATCTTGGGTGGCCTGTAGGTGGGAACATTTTCAGGAAATTTTTATTTGTGGGTAATTCAGTGCGATTCATGTTTTGTTTTGTTTTTGTTTTTTAAAATGTACCTCATTCTTACATTTTTCCTGGCTGACAGTTTCTTACCAAACCTAAATGAAAATGTCTGAAGTCTGCTGCCTGCAGTTCTCCTTTTTCAACATTTTTTCCAGATGACATCATCACTAGGCTCGTCTGTGTCCCATGAGCCTTCCTCTTATCTTATTAAAAACAGACTGCAGGAAACTGCTGGCCATTGACATTATAATGACGCTGGACAAAATGAGTATGATTTAGAAACATGGTTGAACGGCCCTTGCGCTTATCTGTAAAGCCAACTGATATCATTATATTTGAATTTGCATTCATGTATAATTCATTATTACACAGCTGACTGGAATACTTGATTCTGATATAATGGTCTTATATAGTGACCACTCGTTTGAGTCGTTTCGACTCAAATTAATATTTCACATCCTTTTTTTTATTAGCTGTGTAATAAGCAGTATAATGCACAGTCAGCCAGTCATTATTGCAAAATAAAAATCTTCAGCTTTTTGATCACCCTGTCAGGATTTGTTTAGCACTGATGACTGTACCTTATTCCATACTTATGCTGTACATAAATGCAAAAAGTAAAGCAAAAGTATAGCATTTTATGATGAATTAAATGCAATTATGGATAAAGTCTACAAATTTATTCTGCATAGACTATGTGTGGGTGTAATATACAGTTTACGCAGACTTTCCCTTTTTTATGTTGAATGCAGTATTTATTTCATATTATTTATTCAGTAATGTTTTTTGCCCCAATCAGCAGTATCACACCTATTTTGTCTCATTGTTTGCAAAAACATGCTCTGAACAACAATGTCATTTGACAGCAGTGCTGACCTGTTTCTGAAATAATGAAGTCTGATTTTATAGTTAAATTAGTGATGTAGTTGTCTTTTTCTCCTCTGGTACGAACTGAAGAGGGTACTTACATGACAGAGGGTACTGCAGGTACTCACTGGCATCTGAGCATTGATATAAGACTTGATGAGTGAGGGCTTTTGATTCCAGGATGTTTGGCCAGAGTGGAGTAGAAAGCATTCAGTCTTTGTCGGAAGGGTCCGTCTAGCGCAGGTATTTAGGCGTACACTTGTAAGTCTGCTTGTACTGATTTACAGCTTTTTTTAATTCTTTTTTAACGGGGTGATACTGGGAGAAGTATTTGTTTTTTTCCAATGGTATAATTGGTTTATTAGCATTTGGCTATTGACTCCTCCCAATCCCACACTACTAATGTTTTTTGCTTCACTCTGATTGGTCAAGCCTTGGCTTGGTGGGCCTGACAGATCCTCTAAGCATGCTTATATGTGTGTGTGTTGGTCTTACTGTTTGCTGACTTTGGGCTGTGTGTTGGCATGGCATCGAGCAACGTTCATTGGGTCAGCTGTGGTTATGATGCAGTAGACGGATGGATGGATGGATTGATTGAGAGACTGAATGCGTGGGTGGATGCGGACCCTGTCTGCATGCGTCCGCGCATGGGGAGCGCTTGCGGTTGCATGGGCGTTCCGTAAATGCAGCCATGCCCTGTCAGTAACGGTTAGCCCTTCTCTCTCTTTTACCTGGCCTGGCGCTATAAGTGGCTCAAACAGGTGGGTTTGGAGAAGCAGAGGCACTTTGTCCCAGTCTTGAGTCCCTTATTCCCAGACCTGCAAAGGTTCACACTTCTCAGTCATTTACAAGCAGGTAAAATACAACAAAGCCTCAGAAACCCAGCCAACAAAATCCAAACACAGTGGGACTACACAACAGCTGCCTGCCATATTTTGTTTTTGACATTTTTATTTAATATATTTTTCAGTTTTGCTATTTTCTGACTCAGTCAACAGCATAGTTTGATTATCTGTAGTAGGAACAGCGATAAATGTTACGGATAATTTCTCAGAAGATTGTTACATGAATGTTTTGGATTATTAAGAACTGACAGGGGTTAAGTACGATAGTGACACTGTGTTTTGTTTCTCTTGCAGATGAAATGAATGATAATCAGAACACGTTGTCATATGTGCTGATAAACCCTCCTCCGGACACCATTCTAGAGCTCAATGACGTTGTGTAAGTGGTGGATGTTAAAGGCGAAGTGTGCAGTTTTATTAATGTTAATAAACTTACTTCTTAGTTAAATGTGACAAGTAAACAATTTGTAAGTCTGTAGATGTAGTACAAAGAAAAATAAATTTATTTATGGCCAAAACTATTTGCCTTTAAGTGCAAATTGTTTTAAATGCTACTTAATTTATGCCATTTATTTGGTGTAAATGGTGTTAGATGCTGTTTATACTTATTGCCAATAGTGACAAGTACTGTAGATACAATATAAAACAGTATGCAATTACAAAAACATATTCATGAGCTAAAAATGTTGCCAGCCCATCCAATCAATGTGAGGTTTACACCAATTATAAGCCTATGAAATATCTATTTGGCACTTCCACTTTTCGAATATTTTTTTATTTTTAATTAGTGCTGTCAATCAATTAAAAAAATTCACACATTTTTTTCAGAAATTAATTGCGATTACAAAGCTACAAAAGAGATTGATTTCCTCTTTTGACATCATAGCAGCTTGGTTATTAGGTTATTTGGCTGCTATTACTTTAAGAGCTACCACTGTTGAAGGTGACATGGCTCTGACACACATACTCGTAGTTTCATTCGGATTTTAATATGAAATGATACAGGCTACAGTGCGCGTTGCCATATTTGTGCATGAGAGCACTCACTACAAGCACAGTATAATGGCTGACAAGACAGGAAAATTCGTTTTTACTGACATGGGCTGACAGCATCTCATCTGACTGCAGTTCACTGTTGTTCTACTGAAGCTCCTTGTCACCTATACCGTTTCTGTGCTCGTTTAACTAGTGCTGAGACGAAGTGGAGTGCATGTCTGAAAAGTCTCCCATTTGATGTGGTCATTCTGCATCTAAATAAACGCAATACTTGTCAAGAAAAAAAAGAGAAGTCGCAATTGTGAGTGGGGTGGCAACCCTAGCTTCGCCCCTGCGTTAACTGTGTTAAATATTTTTAACGCTCTTAAACTGGAAAAATTAATCGCCTGGATTAACATGCTAATTTTGACAGCACTATTATTAAAAAAAAAAAAAATGCATCTCCAAAATCCGTGGTTGTTAATCTTGGTCCTCGTGACCCCATGAGCTCCATGAATGAACTGTGTTCCAATTGACATGGTCTCTCCCTGTGTCTTCACATACAGACAAAACTTACTACAGAAGTGTGAAGGGTTATGTAGTAGTCACATCTCACTTTAATGCCCTTTAAATGGAACCTGTATGCTCCTTTCGAACTGGAATCATGGCAGAATATCCTGTGATGTCCACTTCACACTTACAGTTGAATGGAACAAACCTCTGATACGATAAAAGAAACATACAAAATGTACAGAGCAGGGGGTCACGAGGACCAGGATTAAGAACCGCTGTCTAAAATGATTTGTGATGAGAACAAGAAGAATGTGACTGGAGATTCATTTGGCAGACTGAAGCTCAGATCGGTCACGTCAATTTTGTCTGGCTCAATCAGACAGTGATCGGTAGAGTGTAAATTGCCTTTGGCAGCAAGACAGCATTTGCACTAAAATAGTCAATCCATCATCAGCATTTTTTTTTTCGGTCATATTAAACTCTGGCTCAACCAATGACATTCATTTGGGGTGGGAATACCCCACTATTAACTACAAATTTTGCCTCAATAAGCTCCTGGTTTGCTGCTTATTAATAGTTAGTAAGGTAGTTGTTAAGTTTAGGTATTGGGGATCAAGGGATCTAAAACATGGTCATGCAGAATAAGGCTTTAATAAGTGCTTTATAAGTACTAATAAACAGTCTGTATGCTAGTCATATGCAAGCTAGTTAATTGTGAGAATTGGTCCTTAAAATAAAGTGTTAACTAATATTAGTACTGTATCCTGTCCCACAATATGAACGCTGGGTTGTACAAATATACAAATTGCAATATTTTTGCAAGTACATTTTGGTGTGGCTACTGGCACTGGGGGTATGTGATATTATGAAATTTTGTCAATAGCGATAATTAGACAATATTTTGCGGAGCTTGTTACTGTGCTGGTACTTTGACAGGTTTAGAACTGCTGTGGACAGCTGACTCCCAAAGCTTTTGATATTCTTCATATTTTGTGCGGTGATTAGTTCGCAGTAGTAACAGAAGTGAACTTTTCCCAATAAGTTTAAATTGATTTTTACCTTTTATGAGCATTTGAACCATGTTTTTTCCTAACCTAATCTTGTGTGTCAAATTCTTTAAACAGTAAGACACTATAAGGCTGTTACCAATCAAATGAAATCAATATCAACAACAAAGCCACCAATGCAGAGGTGGCACAGAATCTGCATCTGAAGTGGTATTTACACAGGGCTGTTTAATGCAAGACATCAAAACATTTGTAACTGCAGGTCAAATGCTTTAATGTTTTAAAAACAAAACGTGATATTTGAAATGATTTTGGGGGAAAAAAGGAAAATATACTTCAAATATAAACAAAATCATCAGTAGGTGGTGGCAAATCACTGCATGAGTGAGTCATTCATTCAACTCATTCATTCAAACGGCTGATTGATTCAGTACGGAAACACTATTGTGTGTTGCTAGGAGATGCAAAACATTTCTGCTGTGACTTTGTTTAAAATTATTTTCACTGACGAAATAAAGCAACAACAGCAACTCCTGTCTAAAATGACTATTGACTACTTGATTATTGGACCATTTTATAAAATCAATATCACATTTGCAATCATACTGATATTTGGAGAAAAAAAACTACTCTTTGCATGATATTAACTATATCATATGATATAAAATACATATAAAAGTCATACAGGCTCTTATCTTGAATTTTGGGGGAATTCTAAATATATTTTATTGACTAAATCACGCAATGAAAGCATGAACTCTAAATGTGCTCACTCAATAGTCTAACCTACATCTCGTAGTGTATGCGTTCACTCTCTGGGTGTGTTTTTTGAGTCCCACTTTAGATTAGGTGACCTTAACTAATATGTACTTACATTTAAATTAATCATTTGGTACAATGTGTTGTGTACAAAAAAATGTATTGTGTACATGTTTTTATATTGTGCTTGTATTTTTAAAAATACCTATATGTAATTACACCTGGAATTAATTTCTGTAATTACACTTATAATTTCACTGTTGACCTGTCCCTAACCTTACCCATATCCCACCTCAATAGCAGCAAAAGTATTTTGCAATACAATATGAACACAATAAGTAAACTGTACTTATTTTTTGATGTAAGTACATAGTAGTTAAGGCCACCTAATATAAAGTGTGACGTGTTTTTGTTTGTTTCACGATATACTCAATGTCAAATCGCATATTGCTACAATACAATTACAATATTATTGTTGATGATATATCGCACACCCCTAACTGGCACTGAAATTATACACTTCATTTTTTTACATTTTATGATTTATCTGATCCGACTTTCATTACAGATCAACATTTGATCTCGGTAAACAGTGTGCTATGTTCAGCTGGCTGGTTTTTAACCATACAACCGGTTTTCCATCTTTCTGTAGCTACATCATCCGCTCTGATCCGCTGGCACATGTCCCTGAGAATCTCCCAGGGGCTCCGGCCGGAGCCAAGCTACGACAAGACTATGTACCTGAGACCAGGGATGAGACCCATCTGTAAGAACTGGAAGTTCTTGTTAACCTTCCTTCCCTCCCTCCTCTGCCTTGAGCTGCTACAGTCTGCTCGAAGAGTGACAGGACACACAACCTACCAACCGACCACACAGACACGACCTATGTGCCAACACATTCACTACCCAAGCTGCCCAACCAAGCCCAATGGCTAGAACTGTACTACTGAAACACTTTACAGATTCCTCTTTTCTACGACACAGATATATAGAATCTCGTGGCACATTTCAGGTGTCTCTGAATGTGGCTGGTTATTACATTTTTGTATTTAAGACTTGGCTCAGTGCGAGTGTGGGCTGTTGAATCACTTTGGACTAAACAAGCTGTCCAAGCACTTTGGATTTATAGGGCAGTATATATCAGAAATATTACAGAAAGCAGTATTCAAGAGGGCAGCTAAAGACAGAAGGAAGAAACAACTATTACGCCAGTAAGCTGACCCGAACACTGGATAGTGCCCTATCATACATGTGAGGTGTTTCAGTATGATATTGAACAGAATTAGTTTACATCAGTGCTATATTTTGTACATATATAGCACAAATACAGTATATATAAATATATATTTGTACATATATACCATAAGTTAGCCACATATTCTTTACATGTTCAGTGACCTCTTAGTATTCACAGTATTTTGTTGTGACTTTGTCCTCAAAGCACAAAGGGTTTTACGTTTGAAATGGCTAATCCCAAGCTGAAGCTTTTACATGTGATTGAACACCATGATGATTTACTATGAATCGCTGCCAATTATCACTGCAAATGTTATCATAAGCCAGTTTACACATGTCGAGAACAGAAGCTAGATCAATTGCCATATGATGTCAAATTTACAGCAAAAAATGGAACCTATTCTACAGCAAACACACGGTCCTTCTGAAGATTGACAGGAACTGTACTGGACCAGCAGAACTGTGCTTCAGCTGCGTCACAAGTATATCATGGATCTTGATTAGGGGTCACTGAAGAGATGCCAAATGGTAATATACATAAGATCAACATTGAAATTATGTTTTGGTTATACAATAGAACATTTTAGATGTAATACATACTGTTGGTAACCATTGTTTTTCAGTGATACTTTGCCTCAAAGCTAATAAGTGTTTTTTTGTTTGTTTTCTCTTTACAACAGCATTCAGCATTTGTATTTATATTCAGTTATTTTAATTTTTTTTTTATTTCGGTGTGCACAATGTACATTACTGCTCATTTATGACAAAAAGGTAGCTCTCTACAAGAAGGTAGAGAGAGAGAGAGCACGAGGAAGAGTATACATCATTTGAATTTGCTGATTTTATTGCACTAAGCTCTGTTGATAGAGCAGTACATAGTAACCCTTTAAACTACATAAAGAAAACATTTTTTTTTTTTTTTTTAAATTACATTTCACAATACATTTTAGTTTTTGCCTTCTGTATTAAGACATATCACACTCTTCATTATCATTTCAGTCAGTGTATGGAGCTGACATTTAAAGCTATCATGGAAAGCTGCTTTTGTTTTTACTCTTTCTATTGTTTTAACAGATGTATTCATCTTTCATTGAAGAGAAAATGTGAATGCCCACTTTGTGCAAAGTAGCTAAGGTTGAATACCTCTCATACCATTCTTATCTGTTTGTCTCCACAAAGATATGCGTTAGATGACAGTAAAAGCAATGAAATGGGAATCATTGTAGCTATTATGTTTAAAATATTTATTTTGTAATTCTGTATTATTCATGTTTACTGCATATTTAAGGCTTTTTCTGCCTTATTTTGCTTCTATTGATACGGCATATCAGTTTCTTTACGGTTTAACTCCAAGACTGTCAATCTGTCAGTAGTAATTGGATGTGTCAACACTTGACATGTGGAGCAGAATACTGTACAGTTCATCAGACTATATTCATGTTTTTTGCTTGCGTAAAGATGTTGTCACCTACATTCTGTCCATCGGTCACTCTTTTCTCATGCACATTGCTTTGGGAATGTTTTTAAATAATGTTTTCCTAAATTTCCAGCCATAATTGGAAAGGATATGCATAATGTGCATGTTAAAAATAGCCTGCAGATTCCTCTATTTTTACTAGTTCCCTGGGATTTAAATCTGATCAGCTGATCACAGCTGTTGTAATTAACAAAAATTTCTTTGTTATTTTTCCAGTAGGTTTAGAAAAACGTGGACCATGCATGTCCTAATCTTGCCAAATGTGTCAAGAGACCCATGTTTACATTTGCTGGCTCCTGTTTTTGGATTGTGCTGAACAATACATGAACTTCTAAATTTTGTACAATTTCTTAAATGAAGTCTGTACTAACATGTAAGAATGAATCAATAAATGCTGCATGCAGCCAGAGAAATGTGGCAGTACTTTCCTACCAATGGATATTTTGACTATGTTGATGTATAGATTCACTCATTTTATTTTGCATTTAATAATGCAGTAAAAATTGTTAATCCAAATGTCTGTCCATACCAGGTGCATTTTTACATAGCATATCCATTACTATATTCAGCATATTTTACAGTGTGTTTTGCAGGTTTCACCTTACAGAGCAGAAGAACTGATTATTTTAAGATCTTTTTTACATTTTATTTTAAAAATATTTTTTCTTTTTACATTTGCGGCACAGACACCACAAAGTTTATACTTAGAAACATACTTCCAAGTACCTATCGACTCTGTTTGAGTTTGTGTTTGTTTTTTTGTGTTTGTCTCCACCTGTCTCTGGTCCAGCGCCCATGATTTTCCACCACCTCATGTAGCAGGTCTATAAAGGCGTACTCATTTCCCAGCAACAGGCTGTCATCTTTTGGAGAACCTCCTGCAGTGGGTGCTCTAGAGTCAGAGCCTTCACACATCTGACCTTGCCGTCGTTCTCTATGAGCTCTCTGTGCAGCTTTCCCTGCTCTCCTGGACTGCTTCTGCAATTCTGATGCAACCTGCTCACTTTGGTGAATTCGGTGTGCTTTTGTTTTCACGCTCTGTATTTTCTCAACGTTGTCTTTGAGGTTTATGTCCTCTCCAAAAGCAGGCTTTGACTTGCTGCCACCAAATGATGGATTATAAATGAACAATTCAGAGCAGACCTCACTTTCATCAATTGGCGAGTTCTTGGAGGACAAGTCGGAAAAGATGGTCGATTCAAGACCTGTCCTCCAAGTTTCCCCATTTGAAATAATTCTGCCATCCTCCCTTGGTGATATATTAGTATTAGAGAAGCATTCTTTTGTACTGAAATGCAGGACTCTTTGATTGGATGACTCAAGACTTGCCCTGTAAGTGTCCTCATCAATAGCAACTCGGACATCTTCCATTGGGGATGTGATTTCTGTCAGAAACCCCAGTGCATTGAACTGTGGAGAAGTTGGGAAGATTGCAGGAGAAATGCTGGGAGGAAATGGTGTGAATTCATGCCTGCAACCAGTTACAAATATTAGTTGGGGGAACACATTGAGGACTTGTTGATTTTGAGCCCACTGCTTCTTCCACTGGGCTGCAGTCGGAGGCCAGGTCAGTACCCGCCGAATAGGTCTTGAAGGTCCACATGTTACTTTAGCAGTATTCTGATCAACCCCAGTGGTCTGGTTTTCTGGATCAGCACCGATCGTGAGGTACGGCAGGTTTTCAGCAGTCTCCTCAGACTGGGACGTGACATGTTTTACCTGGAGAACATCTTGACTGCCTTCTGCTCCAACAGCCAACTCATTCAGGTGATCTAACACATCGTTCTCCACACTGTGCTGAAGAACGTCTTTGTCTACACTTGTTCCGGCTCGAACATTCTCATCAGTATCTTCATTTTTCTCTCTAAGTTCCTCATGTGATTCCAAAGTGTCAGTGGTGTTACTGAGCTCACTGGATCCCTCTTTCTCCTCATCTGCAATGTGTTTTCCATCCTCCAACTTCTCCACCTCCTCAATATTAACACACACATTGTCCTTTGTTTTTTCTGAGGTCATCCATCCATTGTAATACTCATCATTTCTTACCCCAACTTCATCAGTGGCCACTTCTGCTTCTGTCGGTTTAGAAAACATCTCCATCCTGCACAGGACCGGCCCAGCAGATCTCACTCGTTTAATGGGTTCTCTGGTTTCATATGGCCCTGATGAATAAATATGGTAAATCTGTGATATCTTCTCATCTCCAACCATCATCTGGTTTGTCCTCAACAACACCTCTGTTGTGGCAATTTGTGATTTATTTGCAATTTCTGATTTCAATTTTCTGTTTTCTTCTCCGTTGCTTTTTGCAGTTGATTCACTGGTTTGGATCATTTCTGATTTCTCTGAAGCAGGTTTTACAGCCTGTAGATGCTTCCTCTCTCGTTTCCTGTGATACAATGCTGAAAGAACACAGATGACAAGTACCAGGGCACACAGTACCACTGGTTATATAATAAAAGGTTAGTCATCCACAACACAAGCTCTACTGGACATGAAAGTTACCCAACTGAGGGCTGAATTAATGCAACGAATTAGTTCCACCTACCAATAAAAATGATTAAAGTCGAGTGTCGAATTGTAAGAGGTTTGGTTATTAATACAGTGGCAGAGTTCCCGGTGCCAGGAGTTCCAGTGGTGAGACTCATAGTGGCAAGGCTTGTAGTGGTAGGGCTCATGGATGTAAGGGTTTTACACTCTGGTACCCGCCAAACTGGTACACCTTTCAAATCAGGAGGGCTATTACAGCACACCAGCATCTCTTTCTCCAGAAGAGAGGCATTCTGCAGACCTGCAAGCATTTATCAGTCAATTCACCCAAAAATAAATAGTTCAGCAGCATTAGATAAGTACAAGATGGAAATGAATGCATACCTCTCAGGTATTTGGCAAAGTCGCTCACAGAGCAGGAGCAGTCCCAGGGATTTCCATCCAAGCAGATCTTTGTGCCGTTAAGTGGAAGAAACACAGCCGTACTCAAATGTGTCAGTTTGTTGTTGGACAGGTCTAAATGCCTCAGTTTACTGAGACCAAGAAAACTATTTGAGGTTATAGTGTGAACCTGGTTCTGAGACAAGTCTAGGTTGAGCAGGTTTGACAGCCCATCAAGAGAACTATGATCCAGTGTAGTGATTTTATTATTTGACAGTCTGAGTGTCTCAAGTGTAACCTGATGGCTGAACCAGTTTGAAGAGACTTGGGAGAGACGATTATTGTCCAAATTGAGAGTTTTGAGGTTTTGAAACATATCAAAGGTCTGCGGTCCTATTGCAGTGATGCCTTGGTGTGCCATAGTCAAACTGTTCACAGAGGTCAGATTGGTGCTGTTAAACATAGACAAGCTGATTTCTCCTAAACCACTCACAAAGATAATCACAGAGGTCAAACCAGCAGGATAATCTAGAGAGAGAGAGAGAGAGAAAAAAAAAAAAGAAAAAGAAAAAAAAAAAAAAAAAGACAAGTGTTGAAGGGAAAGTTCATCTAGAAATGACTTATCAGCACATCATTCAAAACCTTTATGATTTTCTTCTGCAGAACACAAAGAGATGTTGGGCAGAATGTCCAAGCTATATTTTTGCAAATAATGAAAGTCAATGGTGACCAGGACTCAGGCAAGATTTCCAGCACAAAAAGCAGATGGATAGCATCAGAAGATTTAGAATACAGTGCATGATTGTATAGATCATTGTTATGTCCCCGTTTTTCTGGTCTTTTTCAAGTGCATTACGCTGAACCCCTAATGTATTCACTAGAATGGCCAAGGATCAGCATTCTCCAGCTAAAACTGATCGGACAGACCAAACGGCAAGTCGTAGAGACTTGAAACTTGGAGGGATTGTACTACAATCAGACTGACGGGGGTGCTACAGCGATCAAAATTATGAAATAACTCCTAAACCATTAGTCAAAGGCCCACCGTTAGGCTCAAGTGTCTTAGATCATTGGAATCCTTGGCTCACAGCGGACAAAATGCATGCAAATGTTTCAGGTGTTTTGGATTTTTTTTGAAAAACCTACTTGTGAACAAGTCCTAGGTTTTTCGCTTAACCTCAATAAAACCACTGCAGCACAATTCTCTGGAATCTCTAGATCAATAAATACCAAAAAAAAAATAAAAAATTTGAATTTTACCTTTTGGGTAGCTATAAAGGGGTCATTTCAAAAAGGGGCATGGCCAAATATACACAAAAGTACCTAGAAATCCTAAACTAAAACTCAAAACTAGGTAAGCACATGCATCAGATGATTCTAAACAAGCATGCAAAGTTTTATGGAGATCAGACTATAGGTGGTACTAAAACTGTAAAAAAAAACATGCATTTCCTTAGTAAACTGCCTGTATCGGCAATTAAATTCTTGTTGATCTATGATCTAAGTGGTTACATGCTTGCTAAATATAACATAACTCCTTTTATTTTTTGTCCTTTCAGGAGTTTGACATCCACTGGTCACCATTTATTTTCACTGTTTGTAAAAGTGCATCAATAACATTCTTCAAAACATCTTTTATCAAGTCATATGTTTGAATGACATGAAAGCGAGTAAACGGTGACAACTTTGAGTAAACTCTTCTTATCTAAAATGCAATTATCCAAACATATAATCCCAATTAGTTAACTGCATTTTTACAGTACATAGCTGACATTTATCTGACCCACGTCTTTGGCAGATAAGCCCATTCTTTTTGTGACTATCAAGTGAATTCAGACCATCCTACCTTTTGGGATCTCTTTGCAAACATAGTCAGTTTCTGTGTCTATACAGGACTGAAACCATGCCTCATGTATACACTGGAACACCACAAAAATAAAAAGAGCTAGGCAGAAAAAAAGAAACATTCGTTTACATCACAATTACTTGATTTTGAAGCCAACATAAAATCAGAGTGCAATAATACTCACCGTGCATACTGACAAACATCAGATAACAATGTCTTCTGAGTTCCTGTCTAATGACCATCCATCCACCGAATGCCTGACCTGTAGAGCCCCCCGCTGAGGATAAACCCCCAGTTGCCAGGATACAAATGTGTCTTCAGTGGTCTGTCAAGGATACAGTGCTTGTCGATGAGGCACAGCCTGTGGTGTTCCAGTTGACAGAAGTTGAGACGCACATCACGAGACCACAAGCAATTAGACTGCCATCATTTCTTGCAATCACCCAACAACAGTAAAGTTATTAATACAAACGTTTATCAATTGCCGACATGAAGTCACAAAGTCAATTTTGCACAAACTTATGGTACTAATATTCATTACTATGAGGTAAGCTCACTTACTGTATCATGCAAGAGGTGTTATAAAATAAAGTGGAAGAAAGATGACAATGTCAATAAGTAAATGGAAAAATGGAAAATAATGAGAATGAATTTATTGACTTGAAATATTTATTAATTCTCACAGTCTTATTTAAAATAAATAATAATAATATGGTAAAGGAAGCAAAATGACCAAGAATGAATAGTAGTGCTTAAAAAAAACAAAACAAAAGAAAACAGGTGATCAACATCAATACAATCTTTTAGTTAAGATATAAAAACATGTACAAAACTGCAATTTAAAATTAAACAATGCAGAGACGTATAGACAAGTCTAACAACTATTATTTGGAAACAGTAGTTTAAGAGTCATTAAGGGGCTGTCAGTGTGCTCTTTTCGGTGTTAATAGTGTTTGAGAGATGTTTCTCAGTGTATAACAGAGTACCTTCACCTTTCAACAACTAGCTTTAGGAGCAAAAACGGTTTAGTAAGCCCTTTGAAAACCTACCCCAGCTATACACCTTCACGAGCAAACATATAAAGTGCATGTGCAACACTCAATTGATCTCGACACCAAACACAAGGTTTTTATGAGTGTTCTCCAACGTCTAAACACAATGTCGGCAGTGTTGACACTTTTCACACTGAGGAATGTTTTCAACCTTGGTAAATAATTAGACAGCGAC